>WNWK01023691.1:0-30739 GCA_009830355.1 Cherax destructor | reverse complement strand
AATTTATTCCCTAAGGAATAATAAAAATTTGACTAGCCCTTTTTAGCCCCCAAAAATCCCTTAAAAAAGCATTAAAAAAATACACTTACATAATTGTTCGATTTTGGGAGCGTCCCCGGGGTCCATTATGCTATTGTGACCCGAATAAGTGGTTTTGAATCAATAACAACACTGGATAGCCGAAGATTCAAACCCATGTCATTTTGGCCTGCCTTGTGGTGAGCGAAAATCACATGACATCTTGGGCCCACAGGACCACACAATCCTACAAGAACCAAGCACCCAGCCAAGTTAGGTGTGTTACCTTGGTCCGAAGACACAGGGGTGTGGTGACTCAATCTAATGTCATTCTTATCCCCATTTGGTGTACTAGCCTCACAAGCAGTATACAGTGGTACCCCGAGTTTCGGCCACTTCCAACTCGAACAATTATGTAAGTGTAGTATTATTGTAAGTGCTTTTGTAAGTGTATTTTGGGGGTCTGAAAGACTAATTAATTTACATTTTCCTTATGGGAAAAAATTTTTTTTTGGGAAAACTTGAACAGACTGGAATGAAGAATGTTCTTTTTGGGGTCCACTGTATACTGCTTGGGGAGGCTAGTACATCAAACGGGGATAAGAATGAAATTAGCTTAGTCACCCACACCACTCTATGTCCTCAACCAAGAATAACACACCTAGCTTGGCTGGGTGCTTGGTTCTTGTAGGATTGTAGTCCTGTGGGCTAAGGCGTCAGGTGATTTTTGCTCACCACAAGGCAGGGCCAAATGACATGGGTTCGAACCCTCGGCTAGTCACAGTGTTGTTATTGATTCTATACCACTTGTTCGTGGTCACAATACTATATACAGTGGACCCCTAGTTTTCGTAATTAATCTGTTCCAGATTTTTTTTTTAGATTTTGCCACCGAAGTGGCTAGTTTATTATGCACCCCATATCCATCCTGTGGACGGTAGTGCAAGAGCATATGGATACACAAAAAGGCCTAGGCACTAGGCCCCAAAGGGTTAACAATTGTACATTTGGGTTTATATCTGCATTTCAATTATCTGTTACAAGCAAATTTAGGAAATTTGCTTAGTACAAATGTATCTTATTTCATGAATAAGATATCTTGACATGTCACATAGGTTATTATATTGTCTATCTCTATATTCTTCAATAAGTGCACAATTAAGCACATAGTGTTCAAGACAGTGACCATATGCCTGATCACATAATTTGCATTTAGTTTGATCATCATCTGTGTCTCCCAAACTGTCAAAGTACCTGTAAAAGCCTAAGCCTGGCCACTACAACATCAGTCAGTCTGTTCACATTGCAAGTTGCTTCACAAACATGCCCATCTGTGCTTGCATTATCTTGCATTATCATGTTAGTAGTTCTTGTGATTTCATAGCCAATCTTTGTTCTGACAGTAATATTAGGTACTGAAATTGTACTCAAATAATAGTAATAATGATAGTGCATAATAATAATAATGATAGTGAATAATAATAATAATAATAATAATGATAGTGAATAATAATAATAATAATAATAATAATCATAAAGTTCCCTTAAAGCCATTATGTAAGATATGTGTCACTGCCTTATCTCATCTGATCTCCACTAATGATGACTGGTGACATTTGACGGGGGTGAGGGTAGTCTTATCTCTTCTTATCAGTCCAGTAATTAGAGTGATGACATTTGATGAGCTTACACTGCTTCCCTTTATTTTCTATGCAAACCTGTCTGTCTGTCTGTGTCTGTCTTTCTGTCTGTCTGAGTGTCTTTCTGTCTGTGTCTGTCTTTCTGTCTGTCTGTGTGTCTGTCTTTCTGTCTGCTTGTCTCAGAGAGTAGCTCATGAACCAACTGGTATTACGCAGATCACAAGCACATTATATCACGTTGTCTTTATTTTTTTAGTTATCCTAGGTAATTTACACTATGTATAATTGTACAGTGGACCCCGAGTTTCATAAGGTTCTTATTTCATAAAAATCGTGTTTCGTAAGCTTTTTTTGATTTCGAGAATCGTAAACTGGCTCGTGTTTCATAACGTATTAGACCTGTCTGCCTACTCAGCACCTGCGCAGGACGCAGGATGCCCGCCAGTGAAGCGTTGTTTACCATTGAGAGAACATTACCCAGCGCTCTTTCAAACATTCACAATACATTTGGTGTCTTTTTTGGTGGTTTAGTGACTGTCACTGTGAAATAAGTTACCATGGGTGCAAAAGCTTCCTAGTGGCACCCTGTGGTAGCATTCATGCAGTGAGTGTAGCATTCATACAGTGAGTGTAGCAGGCATGCAGGGAGTTTAGCAGGCATGCAGTGAGTGTAGCATTCATGCAGGGAGTTTAGCATTCATGCAGGCAGTTTAGCAGGCATTGCAGGCAGTTTAGCAGGCATGCAGGGAGTGTAGCATTCATGCAGGGAGTTTAGCATTCATGCAGGAAGTTTAGCATTGATGCAGGGAGTTTAGCATTGATGCAGGGAGTTTAGCATTGATGCAGGGAGTTTAGCAGGCATGCAGGAAGTGTACATTCATGCAGGAGTGGCATTCATGCAGGGTTTATCATTCATGCAGGAGTTTAGCAGACATGCAGGGAGTGTAGCATTCATCAGGAGTTTGAGGCATTGCAGGGAGTTTAGCAGGCATGCAGGAGTTAGCATACATGCAGGGAGTTTAGCATCATGCGGAAGTTTAGCATTGATACAGGGAGTTTAGCATTGATGCAGGGAGTTTAGCATTGATGCAGGGAGTTTAGCAGGCATGCAGGAAGTGTAGCATTCATGCAGGGAGTGTAGCATTCATGCAGGGAGTTTAGCATTCGTGCAGGGAGTTTAGCAGACATGCAGGGAGTGTAGCATTCATGCAGGGAGTTTAGCAGGCATGCAGGGAGTTTAGCATTCATGCAGAGAGTTTAGCATTCATGCAGGAAGTTTAGCATTCATGCAGGGAGTTTAGCAGACATGCAGGGAGTGTAGCATTCATGCAGGGAGTTTAGCATTGATGCAGGGAGTTTAGCAGGCATGCAGGAAGTGTAGCATTCATGCAAGGAGTGTAGCATTCATGCAGGGAGTTTAGCATTCATGCAGGGAGTTTAGCATTCATGCAGGAAGTGTAGCATTCATGCAGGGAGTGTAGCATTCATGCAGGGAGTTTAGCATTCATGCAGGGAGTGTAGCAGACATGCAGGGAGTGTAGCATTCATGCAGGGAGTTTAGCAGGCATGCAGGGAGTTTAGCAGGCATGCAGGGAGTTTAGCATTCATGCAGGGAGTTTAGCATTCATGCAGGGAGTTTAGCATTCATGCATGGAGTTTAGCATTCATGCAGGGAGTTTAGCATTCATGCAGGGAGTTTAGCATTATGCAGGGAGTTTACAGGATGCAGGAGTTAGCATTGATGCAGGAGTTTAGCATTGATGCAGGGAGTTTAGCTTGCATGCAGGGAGTTTGGCATTGATGCAGGGAGTTTAGCATTGATGCAGGGAGTTTAGCATTGATGCAGGGAGTTTAGCATTCATGCAGGGAGTTTAGCATTCATGCAGGGAGTGTAGCATTCATGCAGGGAGTTTAGCATTCATGCAGGGAGTTTAGCATTCATGCAGGGAGTTTAGCATTCATGCAGGGAGTTTAGCATTCATGCAGGGAGTTTAGCATTCATGCAGGGAGTTTAGCATTCATGCAGGGAGTTTAGCAGCATGCAGGGAGTTAGCATTGATGCAGGGAGTTTAGCATTAATGCAGGGAGTTTAGCATTGATGCAGGGAGTTTAGCATTCATGCAGGGAGTTTAGCAGGCATGCAGGGAGTTTGGCATTGATGCAGGGAGTTTAGCATTGATGCAGGGAGTTTAGCATTGATGCAGGGAGTTTAGCATTCATGCAGGGAGTTTAACATTCATGCAGGGAGTTTAGCATTCATGCAGGGAGTGTAGCATTCATGCAGGGAGTTTAGCAGGCATGCAGGGAGTGTAGCATTCATGCAGGGAGTGTAGCAGGCATGCAGGGAGTGTAGCAGGCATGCAGGGAGTGGGGATTCCCCTTCGTAGAGGCTGAAGAATTCCTCCCCCAACAAGTGTTTAATTGTGATGAAACAGGCCTGTTTTGGAAGAAAATGCCCAAGAGGACCTTCATTACTCATTACCCTATCTTGCAGATGCCTGCAACTCTTCAATAAAGGTAAGTAAATGTATATATATATTATTTTTAATTATTTTGTATGTGAATTTTTTTTTGTGAAACATTAATTGTATTTACTTATTTCTTAGGGAAAAAAAGGGTTCGAATTTGTAAACTTGTGTTAAGTAATAGCTCCGGGAAACAATTAATTATAATAATAATAATAATAATAATAATAATAATAATTTTTTATTTCAATGAATTTACAATTTTCAATGTTATTGGTAGTTACAATTAAAAAACAATTAAAAACTGTAATGGGGCCTCCTATTCCTCATTTCAAAATGACCTCGAATCATCAAACTACTAAAACCCATTTTGTTTGCAGATGACACAACATATGTCTTCTCTAAAATCCAGTCGTCTACCAACCCGTTAAGGGAATTCAGAAAATATAAACATGGATGATGACAAAAAAATTTCTCAATGGAAAAGCCTACTCCATTCATTTTGGGAAACAAAGCTACAAATTTTCCCATTAACAAAAGCTAAATGGTTCCCCCCATCACAACCAAGGGGGAAAATTTCCCTGGGAATCCCCCTTGACATGTCTTAAATTCCAAACCCCAATCAAAAAATTTTCCCAAAAAATCTAAGGACAGTAGGTATATTATCAAAGATACGCTATTATGTGCCTAAACAGCTCTCATTGCACTATATCATTCTCTTATCTCCCCTTATCCCCCTATGGAATCTGTGCATGGGGCTCAAAAACATTAAATCACCTTAGACCACTCTCCCCCAGGGCTGCAGTCAGGATGATAACAAATTCCCCCTAGACAGCATACCCCACCATATTCAGCCAAACACCCCCAAAAAAAAATATTCATACCTATTCAGGGCCTTCTACATACAAAAAACTCTACATGCTAATTTTAAACCCCCTGCTCAAATTCTCCTAAACCCTTTAATAGGTCCCACAACATGACCAAGACACAGATCACAATTTGACATCCCCCGAGCCCAAACTAACCAATGTAAAAATTCTATGCACATAAAGGGCCCCAAAATCTAATTCATTACCAGTAAATATCAATTAACCTTGTCGAATCAATTCAAGACTCTTTCAAAAGTCACCTATCACCCATGCAGGAGTTACTTAACAAACTTCCGGGAGTTAGATTCATATGGGAGTTTAGCATTCATGGGATAGCATCTCCAGGGGTTTTGATTCATGCAGAGTTTACTTCATGCCGGGAGTTAGCACTTGTTGCAGGGAGTTTAGCATTCATGCAGGAGTTTAGCATTTATGAGGGAGTTTGCATTCATGCAGGAGTTTAGCATGCAGGGAGTTTGGCATTATGCAGGTTTGAATTAATGCAGGAGTTTATGCCTGATGAGAGTTTAGCTCTCAGGAGATAACATTATGCAGGTTCTAGCATTATGGGAGTGTAGCATTCATGCGGGAGTTTAGCAGAGTGTAGCATCATGCAGGAGTGTAGCAGGCATGCAGAGTGTAAGGCATAGGAGTGGGATTCTCATACTGAGCTGAAATCTCCCAACAAGTGTTTAATTGTATGAAACAGTGTTTTGGAAAAATCAAGAGGCCTTATTACTCATTACCTATCTTAGATTCAATTTCAATAAAGTAGAATAGTATAATATATATTTTTTAATTATTTTGTATGTGAATAATTTTTGTAAACTGATTAATTGTTTTACTTCTTATGGGAAAAGGGTTCGAATTGAACTTCGTGTAAGTAATAGCTCCTGAACGGATTAATTTAATAATTATAATTAATAATAATTTAATTTATTCAATGTTTAATGTACAATGTTATTGGTAGTTACAATTATAAAACAATTAAAAAGTAATGCAAGGAGAGCCACTGGCATGCCATGGCATTGGGGCAGTTTATTCTAGAGACTTATTCACTAAGTACTTAATGCTAAAGAAATTGATTGAGTTTATTCTAGTTCTGTATTATTTAAATTATTAAATGGTTATACATACTATTAAAAAGACAATACAAGAGAAGTGGTTGAGTTTAATCTAGTTGTAAATTTATTTCAAATTACAGTATGTTGATGCTATACTGATAATAACAATACTAGAAATAGTTTTTAAAGTTTCATCTAGATATATATTTTATTTCCAAATTAAGAAAATGATATACTATAAGATTTTAAATACAATATGATGATAGAAGCAACAAGTGTTAAGGAGGATAAATATCAAATTCAGATCATCTTAAGTAAAATAATATTGGGTTTAAAGTTTGTTACATATGAGTATTTAGTATAGGAGTAGGTATTTTGAAAGAGTCTTGAATTGGTTTTCGACAAGGTTAACTTGATATTTACTGGTAATGAATTCCAGATTTTGGGGCCTTTATGTGCATAGAATTTTACATTGGTTAGTATGGACTGGGTATGTCAAATAGTGATCTGTGTCTTGTGTCATGTTCGTGGCCTATTAAAGTTGTTGAGGAGAATTCTGAGTGCAGGGTTGATATTAGCATGTAGAGTTTTGTATGTAGAAGGCACATGAATAGTATGAATATTTTTATGGTAAAGTAGTTCTTAAGGTTCTGAATATAGGTGGAGTATGCTGTCTAGAGTGGGAATTTGTTATCATCTGACTGCAGCCTTTTGCTGGGTTATGAGTGGTCTAAGTATTTAATGTTGTTGAGCCCATCAGATTCCATAGGGAGATAAGGGAGATAAGAGAATGATATAGTGCAATGAGACTGGTTGAGGCACATAATAGCGTATCTTAGATAATATACCTACTGTCCTTGAATTTTCTTGGAAATTTGTTGTATGTGTGTTTGGAATTTAAGCTCTGTCAAGGTGATTCCTAGAATTTTCCCTCTGTGAGCCTTGTGATGGGTGAACCATTTAGCGTTATTTAAGGGAACATTTTAGCTTTGTTTCCAAACTGAAGTAGTAGGCTTGTCATGAAGTAACTATTTGTCATCATCCATGTTGATTTTTCTGTAATTCGGCATTAACTGTGTGGCTAGTACGACTGGATTTGGGTGAGAAGACATATGTTGTGTCATCTGCAAACAAAATGGGTTTAGTAGTTGTGATGCCGTAGGTCATTTATGTAAATGAGAATAGGAGTGGCCCCAGGACCTACCTTGAGGACACGGACTGTAATTTGTTGTGTGGAAGAGTTCTCTCCATTTGTGTTCACGTACTGACTTCTGTTGCTAAGGTACGACTTTAGGTAGTTGAGGGGTGCCCCCTAATACCATAGTGCCTAATTTTGTGAGCAATAAATCATGGTCGACTGTATCAAATGCTTTGCGTAGGTCTATGAAGATTCCCAGCGGAACTTCTTTCTTCTCAAGTGCGGTGTATATTAACTCTAACATGTGTGTTATAGCATCGTTTGTGTTCTTGTTGGTCCTGAATCCAAATTGACAGGGGTTTAGTACATTGTGTGAGACGAGGTAGGAATAGATCTGTTTATGAATTAATTTTTCGAAGATTTTAGAAAGCAGTGGTAAATTTGAGATTGGTCTGTAATTGTTCAAGTCAGTTTGGTCACCTCCTTTGTGGATCGGGGTGACCCTAGCTATTTTGAGAATTGATGGGAAGGTTGAAGATTCAATGGATTTATTGAATAATGCTGCTATAATTGGTGACAGTACATGTGTAGCTTTTTGTACATAAAGGGTGGTAAGCTGTTTATGTCTCCTGCTTTGTTTTTAAGGGTGTTGATTATGAGTGAGACTTCAATTGAGTTGGTAGGAGCTAGGAATAGTGTATCTGGGTAGGTGTTGGTGAGGTAGTCTGTTGGACGAGTGTTCGAGCTTGGGATCCTACTCGCTAGATTCTTTCCTATGGTGGAGAAGAAAACATTAAGTCTGTTTGCTGTCTCAGTTGGTGAGAGTAGGGGTTCGTCTGTTTTTGATAATTTGATGGTATTGTTCGTGGATATCTTTTTATTTCCTAGAATTGTAGATAGGGTTTTCCAGGTCTTTTTCATATCACCTTTTACGGTCTGGAGTCTGTTCTCATAATACAATTTTTGGACCTTCTTATCTGGCTAGTAAGGATTGATGAGTAGCGTTTGGATTGTTCTCTGGTTATTGGACCCCTTCTATATTGTTTTTCATATTGGTGCCTCTTATTTATGGATTTAAGGATGCTGGGTGTTAGCCAGGGATTGTTAAGTCTCTTAGCTGTGATCTGTTTAGTTTTTTCGGGCAATGTCTGTTATAGAGGTTATGTGTTTTTAAGAAAGTTCTTGATGCATTCATTAGTATCTGAATGTGTTTCAATTCATTAAGCCAGTCAATGTTCGTCATAGCTGATATAAAATTATTAACAGCAGACTCATTATGTAGTCTGAAGGTAACTTTTGCAATTTCTTGGGGCAGAATGCCTAGGTTAGTTATGAGAAAGGTAGGGTAGTGGTCTGTGGTGTTTTCTGTGATTATGCCTGATTTTAGAGGAGATATTGTGTTAGTCCAGATGTGGTCTAGTAACGAGGTACTATTATCGGAGATTCTTGTAGGTTTTGATATTGTTGGTAGTAATAAGCAGTTGCTCATAGTGTTTGTGAATTCAGTTACCTGCGGGTCTTGGTCATGTAGGAGATTTATGTTGAAATCTCCTGTGAGCAGCAAATGATCTTTGTTAAGGCGTGAATTGATTATCAGGTTTCCTAGTTTTTCACTAAAGTGGCGGATGTTTGACTGTGGTAATCTGTAGATGTTTATCACTGTGAGGGGTTTTGCAGGTCTTTTGATTTAAATTTAGCTATAATATATTCTCCATGTTCATCCCTTGTACAAGAATTTTCGATACAATCGAGTTGATCTGTATAATATATTGCTGTTCCACCCCTCGCTGGTCTGTCCTACAGTTGTGAATGGCTGTGTAACCTGGGATGGCATAGATACCTGTAGTATCAGGCTTTAGCCAGGTCTCAGTGAGTGTGATGATTGACATATTGGACTGTAGGGATTGGAGTAGTGCTGTGAGGTCATCATAATGTTTGCTCAACGATCTAACATTGTAATTGAAGATAGTTAAGTTATTGTTGGCTCTGAGTAATGTCTTTGCTTGATCAGCTGTGTAATAGTTACAATTGCTGTTGGAGTCATGTAAGTCATTTAATAATAGGTTGATATCAGGATCAATGCCTGTAATCATAGGAATTAATGTGATTCTATAACTAGACTTGGGAACAATAGATTATGCTAAACTTAATGATATGGTATTAGATTAAAGTCTTACTTGCTAATGGATTAACACAATTATGTGCAAGTGTTTACAGGAATTTTTACAGTGATATAGGATATTTGAATAATGTTAATGATATACTAATTTAACTGTCTAATGAATGGTTAGAACAACTTCAATGACTAGTATTAAATTGGTATGGAAAAAGAAATTTTTGATTCAATGTGGCACTGGTTGAAACTTTAGTATATGAAAGGCAATAAGAGGTTAATGAATGCAAAGAGCTATTGAACTAGAAGTTAAAACAGATTTGACTAATATTAAAAGTAGTTTTGATTAAATTGAAGTTAATAAAGTGACTGAAGTTGGCTAATGGTAAAAGGTATTTATAAAATATAAGTAAATGATTGCACTTATCAGGTAGTTGCTTATAAAGGAAATATAAAGTAAGTCACATATACAATGAGGTAGTTGTTAGAATATATGAATACAATTAAGCAAATAAAGTGACTGAAAGTTGACTAAAGTTGGCTAATGGTAAACAGTATTTATAAAATATAAGTAAATGATTGCACTTATCAGGTAGTTGCTTATAAAGGAAATATAAAGTAAGTCATATACACAATGAGGTAGTTGTTTGAATATAAGAGTACAATTAAGCAAATAAAGTGACTGGAATTTGCTTTTGGTAAAAAGGTATTTAAAAGTATGAGTAAATAATTGCACTTATTTGGTAATAGCTTATAAGAAAAAAATAAACTATTTACGTATTTACGTATGTGTTCCTGTGAGATAGAGACAGAGACAGATAGATACAGACAGACAAACAGACAGACAGAGATAGACAGCCAATCAGGTACCCAGCTGACCAGCCAGCTGCTGGCCAGCCAGGTGGCCAACCAGCTGCTTGCCAGCCAGGTGGCCAGGCAGGCAGGCAGCCAGCTGGCCTGCCAGCCTGCCGACATCACTTTCCACTTCAAAGGGAGTGTTAATATGACATGACATCAGTGAATCCTTGGTGTTTGCCGCAGTGTTTGCTCTAGCTAGCGCTCAATTTAACTGGTGCTCCCATAAGGTACTAAGTGGTCCCAGATTTTTTTTAATATGGTGCACACCGAGTGTTAAGACCCATTCTATGCTGACCAGGCATCTCAGGCCAATCATGCCAAATTTGGAGGCAGGAAAAATAAAACGTAAATATACGTTTGGGGCAGTAGCAGTACTAACGTATATATACGATTTGGACCGTTTAAGGTTAATACTACACTTTATCGCTGGCTGGTGCTATAGCCTTTATGACTCCACTTTGATACTTTGCAAGATTTCTTTCTTTATTTCTATGGTGTTCTCACTTTCTTTACCAAAGGACTGACACTAGGAGCTTTCTTTGGGCCATGTGTCCTTATTTAGCAGTCACACACAATAATCAAGGGCCAAAACAATGGATTGTTAAGAAATGTTTTGTATGAACTCGCAGGATAATGTTCACTCAACCAGAAACAATGCTACACTGCCTGAGAATGTGTGTGGGAGGCGGGCTTGTGGGCTTTGTATGTGCGCTGGGCACTGGACAGGTTCCGTACAATGGACAAAAATGGAGTCAATCACCAAAAACGGAGGTAAAAATTCCCCGAAAAAACTGCACAAAAACGGAAACACACGAAAACAGAGATACACGAAAACGGAAGGTTGGTAGTAGGTTGGTAGTCAGTAACCACCCAGGGAGGTACTACTGTCCTGCCAAGTGAGTGTAAAACGAAAGCCTTTATCTGTTTTACATGATGGTAGGATTGCTGGTGTCCTTTTTCTGTCTCATAAACATCGAAGATTTCAGGTACGTCCTTGCTACTTTACTTACACTTAGGTCACGCAACACATACATGTCCCACGTTTATGTATACACACTCATCTGAGTTTTCTTTGATTTTATCTTAATAGTTCTTGTTCTTATTGCTTTTCCTTTCATATCCATGGGGAAGTGGAATAAGAATCTTTCTTCCGTAAGCCATGCGTGTTGTAAAAGTCAACTAAAATGCCGGGAACAATGGGCTAGTAACCCCTTTTCCTGTATAGATTTACTAAAAAGAAAAAGAAGAAAACCGTCAAAGTGGGATGTTTGAATGTGCGTGGATGTTGTGCGAATGATAAGAAAGAGACGATTGTAGATGTTATGAATGAAAAGAAGCTGGATGTCCTGGCTTTAAGTGAGACAAAGCTGAAGGGGGTAGGAGAGTTTCAGTGGGGAGAAATAAATGGGATTAGGTAAGGGGTTTCAAATAGAGTTAGAGCTAAAGAAGGAGTGGCAATAATGTTAAATAATAAACCAGGGCAAACGGAAACCAGGCCTATGTGAATATTATGCACTTGGTATCTGCAGGCATGGAAAATCTGGGAAATCAGATGGGACATGCAATTATGATCACCCCCAGAAAATGCCGTTCCCATATGAAAACAGGCAAATGCAACCTCCCGTCCTGTAAGTTTTTCCACCCTGAAATGTGCCACACATCAATTCAGGAAAGACAGTGCTATAACTTATATTGCCAGGCATACCACCTAAAGGGTACGAGGCGACACAGAACATCCAGACCATGGCAAAATCAGGGTAGCCACAGCCACTCCGGAGAGAGAGGTTTTTTAGTGCCAGGAAGGAAAAAAGCTGGCAGGAAATGACAGAAATTGTACACCAACTGCAATCATTTCTGGAGTGGAATCACAGTCAGTGGCCTCCACTCCATTACAACAGATATTAGAGCCAGGAAAAAAAGACCCCCCCCCCATACCACCAATACCACCAATCCAACGACATTCATCTTTGCAAATATACAGGGTCTAAAGCAACAAACAAGATACCTTACATCCGTGGACTGCTTACAGAGTCAAATGCTATGTTTGCAGCTTTCACAGAGACCCACATAAGAGATCACTTGGACAATGAAATATGGATCCTGGGCTACAACCTATACAGATGTGACAGAGTGAACAGGCAAAAAGGGGGGGTTGGTCTGTATATCACCGAGTCACTTATATGTTCAGAACTATAAATGCCTCAAATGATGTAGTTGAAGTATTAGTAATAAAGATCGAGAATCAAAACCTGGTCATCATAGTTGTATACAAGCCTCCGGATGCAACGTCCCAACAATTCCAGGAACAGCTTCTGAAAATTGACCACTGTCTGGAAAATCTTCCAGCTCCTGCCCCCAACATCTTGCTCCTGGGGGATTTCAACCTAAGGCACCTAAAATGGAGGAATATTGCAAACAATGTGGTAGCAGAGATAACACCAGGAGGCAGCTCAGATGAAAACTCGCACACACATGAACTTTTAAATCTCTGCACCAAATTCACCTTAAACCAGCAAATAGTAGAGCCTACAAGATTGGAGAATACGCTGGACCTCATCTTCATCAACAATGAATGATCTGACACGAAATGTCATCATATCAAAAACAATATACTCAGATCACAACTTAATAGAGGTCCAGACATGTATGCGGGGAGCCCCAGATCGACAAAATATTATCAGCCACGAGAGAGCCTTCTCCAAATTCAACTTCACTAACAAAAACATAAGGTGGGACCAAGTAAACCAAGTCCTAAATGATATAAACTGGGAAGATAGCCTAAGCATCACTGATCCTAACTTATGTCTAGAACAAATTAACTATGTGGCATTTGAGGTTTGCTCAAGGCAAATTCCCTTAATGAAAACAAGGAGAAGATGTAAACTGAAAGAGAGAGGCGCTTCCTATACAGGCGAAGGCAGAGAATAATGGAGCGACTACAAGAGGCCAATATATCTGAAATACGTAGGGAGGCACTGGTCAGTGAAATAGCAAACACTGAATTAAAACTAAAAGGAATCTTACAGGAATCAAGAAACGCAGGAAGAACTAAAAGCCATAAATGAAATTGAAAGAAACCCAAAGTATTTCTTTTCTTATGCCAAATCAAAGTCGAAAACAACATCCAGTATTGGGCCCCTACTTAAACGGGATGGGTCCTACACAGATGACAGCAAGGAAATGAGTGAGTTATTAAAGTCCCAGTATGACTCAGTTTTTAGCAAGCCGCTAACCAGACTGAAAGTTGAAGACCTAAATTAATTTTTTATGAGAGTGCCACAGAACTTGGCAGATGCATGCCTATCTGACATTACCCTGACACCAAATGACTTTGAAAAGGCAATAAATGACATGCCCATGCACTCCACTCCAGGCCCTCTTTAAGGGGGGCTCCTTGATGAGGTAAAGAGGCTATCGGTCTGAGGAATTGTACCTTGTGGTCTTCTTCCTCAGACCGAACCTAATTACCCCCCAATCCCCCCTTCCCTATCCCATCTCCTCCATCCTCCCTTTTTCCCTTTCCTCCTCTTCTTCCTCATCCCTCCCTTAGTTCCTTCCCAGTTTTACCCTGGGAGCTTCTCTCCTCAGGCATTCTAGTTCCTAGGTAGGGGGAAGGGTACCGTGGTCCATCCCATTCCGTTAAGGTCCTTGGTGGTGGTGTAGTTTGCCGTGGAATCTGGATCACCTGGGGATGTCCCGATCCCTCTCCGGTCTCCTGGGGGGTGGCCTTGGGTATCTTTTGGGCGATGGGTATATCTCTGGAGGCCACCTTTCAGATTCCTGGGGTGGTGGCCGCCCTCTCTTTTGTCCGCCGAGGTGGCTCGGTGGATGTGAGGTTGCTATCCCGGATTGCTGGTTTACTGGCATGAAGGGTAGGGTATAGCACAGGTTCCATGCAGCATCTGCACTACTTGCGGTGTTGAGGTCCTTTTGGGCATGGAGGGGGATTTACGCCCCTTTCATTCCTCCTAGGAGCTATTCCTCCACGTTCCCCCATTTTTTTTATTCTTTTTTTTTCTTAAAAATAAAAAGAAAGAAGTAACCTAACCATGGCTGACCCAATCCATGAACCCAATACCCCCGGGCCCCTTCCTGATACCGCACCTAGTTCTGACCCTACCTCGTTACCGGACAACTCTTCGGACAACTCTAATACCCCTGTACCTCTTGTTGGTGCCTGTTCGTCACCTGCTTCAGGTACCGGGGTTCCGACCGGCCCTTTTGACATATCTGACCTTCGCTTTTCTCTGACTTTGATTCCGGCTTCTCCCTCGACGGTGCGGCAACATCCAAACGACCAAGCCCCTTACATGAAGATTCGACTCTTCCTTCTCGTTCATCTCAGAAACGCCTCGCACGTCGCACACTCCCCTTAGATACTTTGTTTCACACTACTCAATGGACAAAGTTTTTTACTCTCAGACCGACTACTCCAACTACCTATCTTTCCGATCATAGTATTGGTAAAGCTCTCCTATGCCATGTAGGCAAAGATATCTCTTTTCACACTCTCAAGAGCGGCACTCGCATCATCACGGTCCAGAATGCTGGCCAAGCTCGCGATCTTTCCCTTCTTACGACCATAGATACTATTCCTATCACTATTGACAAGCATCATTCTCTTAATTCTTGTAGTGGTACTGTCATTTTACCTTACACCATTGTCCATCGGAATTTCCAGATCTACACAGAACTCGCAGATCTACACAGGATGCCATTAACATCATTCTCAACTACATCCACATAAACACAAAACGAAGAAACAGGACAGCCCTGGTTGCAAAAGACGTTGAAAAAGCTTTTGACACTGTCTGGCATGTAGGGCTCAAACACAAACTCTGCACTAACTTTAACCTGCCTCTCACTACTCGTAAACTCCTCTGCAACTTCCTTGACGGCCGCACAATGAGAATCAAATTCCAAGGCTGCTACTCTGACTACTTCACACTAAATGCTGGAGTACCCCAGGGATCTGTCCTCTCCCCTACCCTCTACATTTTATACACTAACGACATTCCAACACCTGTATACCACAACTCCATCACACTAGCCTATGCAGACGACATTACACAACTCACCACTCATGCCAATATAGATACACTCTCACACAAAACACAAAATGAGGTCGACAGGATTGCCTTCTGGGAACAAAAATGGAGGATCAAAACCAATGCAGCTAAATCCAGCATTACATATTTTAACTATAGAAAACGTGATCCTCCATTACCTGTCGAGCTCAGAACAGCTGATACCCGCACCTACATTCCCATCACACAATCTGTCACAGTCCTTGGCATTAATCCTGACTACCTTCTTTGCTTACACAGACACATTCACTCAAAGCATGCAGTAGCTAGCAAGGCCCTTGCAGGCCTCTACAAGCTGCAACATGCCTCCCAACGCACCAAACTATACCTCTATTAATCCCTAATACGCCCTCTGATAACTTACTCTCTTCTAGCCCTCTCTCTTGCAGCCAAAAGAAACTTACTAAAACTGCAGTGTGTCTAGAACAAGGCTCTGCGCTGGGTGCTTGATGTCAGATGGGAGGACTTCGCCACAAGCGAGATCCCTGCGCTGAATCTGTACTGGAAGACTCTCAGTGACAGACAGATAGACAAAATTGAGACATGACATGACTACTGGACCTCTCTCCTTGACGAAGACATTCGCAGACCCACAAACCAACACAACCTTTTCTATTCCTTGTATGAACCTGCTCCTAACCCTTTTTACAAATAACCTTTGGATTCTATGACAGGTACCTTGAGCTGTTCGCCCCTCTGACCCACTTTCGCCTTAGCTGCTGGGTTAAGCCATGGCTCAACTTCTACACTCCTCTTTAGCGCTAATCTTCGCCTGTCCCGTCCTCCCGGCTCACCCCACAGAAGTCTCACCAACAGGAGAGCCTGCTATTCCTGTTCTCAAGTCTGCCCCACGATCGCCTTAGCTGCTGGGTTAAGCCCTGGCTCTATTTCTACGACTAAGAAGACTCCTCTCCAGCGCTATTCTTCGTCTGTACCATCTTCCCCGCTCATCCCATTGGGATCTTACCTGAACTTATTCATTCATTCATTCATTCTCTGTGTTAGTGTGACTTTGTAAATGGTCCAAGTCGGACCGAAACGTCGTCGTAAGCTTCTCTCTTCTATGTGCGGGTTGTGTGTGTGTGTGTGTGTGTATATATATATATATATATATATATATATATATATATATATATATATATATATATATATATATATATATTTATATATCAAAAGTCGCCGTCTCCCACCGAGGCAGGGTGACCCAAAAAGAAAAAAAATCCCCAAAAAGAAAATACTTTCATCATTCAACACTTTCACCACACTCATACATAATCACTGTCTTTGCAGAGGCGCTCAGATAAGACAGCTGAGAATAGTCCCTCCCAACTGTCACTATCCCAGACCCCTCCTTTAAAGTGCAGGCATTGTACTTCCCATTTCCAGGACTCAAGTCCAACTAAATCAATTAACTGGTTTCCCTGAATCCCTTCACAAAATGTTACCCTGCTCACACTCCAACAGATCGTCATGTCCCAAAAACCATTCGTCTCCATTCACTCCTATCTAACACGCTCACACATGCTTGCTGGAAGCCCAAGCCCTCACCCACAAAACCTCCTTTACCCCCTCCCTCCAACCTTTTCTAGGACGACCCCTACCCCGCCTTCCTTCCTCTACAGATTTATACGCTCTCCAAGTCATTCTACTTTGATCCATTCTCTAAATGACCAAACCACCTCAACAACCCCTCTTCAGCCCTCTGACAAATACTTTTAGTAACTCCACACCTTCTCCTAATTTCCACATTCCGATCTACACATCCGAAAATGGTGATGACATTTTAACAGCTTGAGCCCAGAATCCCTATCCTAAAGTTGACACTTTTGTCTCCTGCAAGAGCGTTATCCTTGCAATATAGCTCGTTTAACATTTGACTGCCGTGAACTACCACCTTCGGTTTACATTGCAGGTCAATGTTTGCAAGTCCGAAAGGTGACCCCTACACCGCAACTGTAGAAACTGCTGGCGTTTTGGTCATCCAGCAAAATATTGCAGGTCCATAGCCGAATGCCCAGTCTGTGGTGCTGACGACCATGCCAGTTCTTCTTGTACTCTACCTCCCTCTTGCCTTAACTGTCATGATGCACATCTATCGTATTCTTGCCATTGTCAGGTTTACCTGAATGAGCGGGAAATCCGGTGTCTCAAAGAGGCGGAAGGCTTCTAATATGCTATGGCCGTCTCTCATCTACGCCTTCAAGGGAGACTTCCCTGCATTTTCTATTCTCGAATTGTTAAACGTCGCCCCGCTTCTGGGGTCCCAACTTCCACGGCTTCCTCTGTGGTCGCCTCATCCTCAATCACCCCTGTCTCGAATCCTTTTGATATTCTTGGCTCCGAGGTCCCTACCTCGGCTTCCCATACTGTCCACACTCCTTCCTCTACTCACTCGCACAATTCTGAGTCTACACGTCCTTGTCCTTCACCTAAACCTCAGCGCCCCCCTTCTCATAAGCCCAGCAAAAAATCCCTACTGCCAGGTTCTTCGCCTCTGACTAGTTCTATAACGAGTTTGGAGGTTCATCCTCCTCCTCATACACTACCTTCATCCCCTGTCCCCTCCCAAGCCCCTTCGACAGTTTCCTCTTCTATCTCCTCGCCCTCTACTTTAGTACAGTCTATAGACTCCCTGATCGTTGCTCACTCTTCTTCCATTTCTAATGTAGTGCCACATCCTGCATCTTTGAATTCCAAACACTGAAGTTATTGCAGAATATATTTCTGGACGATGATGGACACTTTCTCCACCTGAGGTTCCTCATCTCTCTTCTTCGTCTCAACCCCTTCCTTCACAACGTCCTCCTCCTTCTCTGATTACAGGTCTTCCGCTACCTCCACACGTGGACTTTTCTAACCCTAGTCCATAGATTCCTCTCACTTCCACTTGTATCTTTCTCTCCATAAATCATGGCTTATTTGCAGTGGAATATCCGAGGCCTCAGGGGTAACTGGGGTGAGCTTCAAGTGTTGCTCTCTCAGTTTTCCCTGTTGGGGTCTGTTTGCAAGAACCCAAATTACAATCCACTGTTATCAGGCCCTTTTCAGGCTATGATTTGTTATATTCATCCTTTTTCCGATGGAACCTTTAACGAAAGTGCTCTTCTTATATGCACTGGTGTTCCATACCATCAGCTCTATGTTCCTTCTTCCTTACATTACACCGCAGCCCGTATCCACTTGAATAAGTGGTATACACTCTGTTCTTTGTATCTCTCCTTGCGAGCAATGTCTATCCCAGATGTTGATTTTCTGGTTTCTTCCTTACCGCCACCCCTTCTATTACTTGGTGATTTTAATGCACACCATTTTCTCTGGGGAGGGTCGCACTGTGACTCCCGTGGCATTCAGTTGGAGGCATTTCTTGCTTCTCTTCCCCTCTATGTTTTAAATACGGGTACTCCTACCTATTTTGATCCCCGAACTCATTCTTTTTCCTGCATCGATCTTTCCATCTGCTCTTCATCTACTGTCCTTGACTTCACCTGGTCTGTCCTCCCGGACTTACATGACAGCGATCATTTCCCAATCATCCCTAAGTCTCCTCTGTTTTCTCCACCTCCTCATTGCCCACGCTGGCAATTTGACCGGGCGAAATGGGACATTTACGCACATCTTACTGCCTTATATGAGGTTCCTACCTCGTCTTCCATTGATGAGGTTTTACATCTCTTTTCGTCCTCCATCTTCACAGCGGCTTCACATTCTATTCCCCAAACCTCGGGCAAGCATCCTCAGAAGTGCGTGCCTTGGTGGTTTCCTGCTTGTGCTCGGTTAGTGCATTTGAAACGCGCTGCATGGGGCAGGTATCGGTATAACAGAACCACAGAGAGACTCCTTGATTTCAAGCAGAAGAGAGCTATTGCTCGCCGTGTCATACGTGATGCTAAACTAAATGCACTTGCTGGCGAAATTACGTTTCTACTGTCACTTCGACTTCCTCGATGAGTGCAGTCTGGAAGAAAGTGCGGAAATTAAGTGGTAAATTCTCCCCCAACCCGGCTCCTGTTCTTCATGTTGCTGGTGTCGATATAGCACACCCTCTTGCCGTTGCCACTGAAATTGGTAATCATCTCGTCCGCATTTCACAGGGGCTCCATCTATGCCCCTCGTTCCTTTCTTCTAAGTCTGCCAGCGAGTTAAAGCCCTTAGATTTTTCTTCTCTTAGAGAAGAATCCTATAATGTGCCTTTTACCCTTCAAGAACTGGAGGCAACGCTCTCTGCTTGCTGATCATCAGCAGCTGGACCAGACGGCATACATATTCGTATGCTACAGCATTTACATCAGTCTGCTCTTACTGTCCTCTTACGACTCTTTAATCTCATATGGTCGCAAGGAGTTCTTCCCCAGCTGTGGAAGTCTGCTATTGTTCTCCCTTTTCGAAAACCAGGTACTACGGGACGTGATCCCTCTCACTACCGTCCCATCACTCTTACCAGTGCAGTTTGCAAGGTGATGGAACGTCTTGTTAATAGATGTTTGATGTAGTATTTAGAGAATCACAATAGTCTCTCCCCTAGTCAGTATGGCTTCCGTAAGGGCCGTTCTACCATTGACCCCTTGCTGTGCTTGGATACGTATATTCGTAATGCCTTTGCGAATAACCATTCGGTTATCACTATCTTTTTCGACCTTGAGAAGGCTTATGATACAACTTGGAGATATAATATCTTGGCCCAGGCACACTCCTTAGGCCTCTGAGGCAACCTACCATTCTTTCTTAAGACCTTCTTAACTGACAGACATTTCCGGGTCCGAGTTAGTAATGAACTTTCCCCGGAATTTGTCCAAGCTGAAGGTGTCCCCCAGGGATGTGTTCTGAGCACAACACTCTTTCTGTTTGCTATAAATAATCTGGCATCTGTTCTCCCATCCAATATTTGGTCATCACTCTATGTGGATGACTTTGCTATAGCTTGTGCAGGTGCTGACTGTCACCTCATTGTAGTTTCCCTCCAGCATGCCATCAACCAGGTTTCTGATTGGGCCACCACTCACGGGTTTAAATTTTCTAGTGGCAAAACTCATCAAATTACGTTTACTAGACGTTCAGTGGTCTCTGACCATCCATTGTACCTATATGGCTCATGTATCCCAGAATGTGATACAGTCAAGTTTCTCAGCCTCCTGTTCGACCTTGGATTGTCCTGGAAACCTCACATTACCTCTCTGAAGGCAACTTGTCACACCAGGCTGAACCTTCTTAAAACCCTCTCACATCTTTCATGGGGGCTGATCGTAGAACCCTCCTTCACCTACATTCAGCCCTAATTTTGTCGAAACTCGATTATGGTGACCAGATATATTCTGCGGACTCCCCTGCTACTCTTTACATCCTTAATCCCATCCATCACCAGGGATTACGCTTATGCCTTGGTGCATTTCGTTCTTTCCCTGTTGAGAGCCTCTATTTAGAAGCGAACATTCCATCCTTATCCGATCGTCGTGATGCACATTGCATTCGCTATTTTGTTCGCTCTCATGACCTCCGCAATCCTTCCATGTATAGGATTGTTACAGATGTTAGTAGGCGCTCTTTATTTGTTCATCGCCCCTGCTTACTTCGTCCCTTTTCTCTTTGTCTACATTCACTCCTGTCTTCTCTTCAGCTCCCACCTCTATATGTTCAAGTGACATCTCCTTTCCCCTACCCCTTGGGAAGTTCCTGCTGTCCGTGTCTGTTCTATTCCTCTACCTTGCGCGAAAGCCCAACTACCTACGGCGGCTTCTCGCTCTTTCTTTCTAGACCACTTCCGTTCTCATTCCCATGCCATCGCAGTATACACCGATGGTTCAAAGTCATCTGACGGCGTCGGATTCACAGCAGTGTTTCTGGACAGCATTGTACGAGGGCATCTATTACCCTCGGCTAGCATATTTACGGCTGAATTGTATGCCATTCTTGTGGCACTTATCCGTATTGCATCTATGCCTAAGTCACCATTTGTGGTCGTTTCAGACTCCCTTAGTGCTTTACAGGCTATCCGTAAAATTGATACACCTCACCCCCTAGTTCTTCGTATCCACCTTTGGTTACGCCGTATCTTTAGCAAGCATAAAGATATTGTTTTTTGTTGGGTCCCTGGTCATGTTGACGTACAGGGCAATGAACAGGCAGACACTGCTGCGCGGTCAGCAGTACATGACCTTCCAGTTTCATATAGAGGTGTTCCTTTCACGGACTATTTTGCGGTCATTGCTACCCACCTTCGCACCCGTTGGCAACAACTCTGGTCTGACCTGCTGAATAACAAACTTCATTCTATTAAACCGGTTATAGGTTTCTGGCTCTCTTCTTGCCACCAATGTCGAGGTTGGGAGACTACACTCTCCCGTCTTCGCATCGGCCACACTCGTCTTACTCATGGGTATATCATGGAGAGGCTCCCTGCCCCTCTCTGTGAGCATTGTCAGGTTCCAGTGTCTGTTCGACATATCCTGTTGGACTGCCCACTCTATCAACGAGCACGCAGAATTTACCTCCAACGACGTCTTCGCTCTGCGGCCCTTTCTTTACCTTCCCTTCTTGCAGATGGACCCTCCTTTAATCCTGACTCTCTCATTGACTTTTTGACAGAAACTGACTTACTACACAAACTCTGAAGATTATACCTATAGCACCTCCCTCAGTCCCTTCTACCTCGATCTCTTGCTACCCTCCACCCCTGCACTATCCACCATCATCTTACACTCCATACCCTACTAATCTTCCATCTCCCTCTTACAACCCACTCTCCCTGCATCCTACAATAACCTGCGTCACTGTATAACCCCTGTGGTTTAGCGCTTCTATTTGATTATAATAATAATCTTGCCGTTGCCACTGAAATTGGTAATCATCTCGTCTGCATTTCTCAGGGCTCCATCTATGCCCCTCGTTCCTTTCTTCAAAGTCTGAGAGCGAGATAAAGCCCTTAGATTTTTCTTCTCTTAGAGAAGAATCCTATAATGTGCCTTTTACCCTTCAAGAACTGGAGGCAACACTCTCTGCTTGCCGATCATCGGCAGCTGGGCCAGACGGCATACATATTCGTATGCTACAGCATTTACATCAGTCTGCTCTTACTGTCCTCTTACGACTCTTTAATCTCATATGGTCGCAAGGAGTTCTTCCCCAGCTGTGGAAGTCTGCTATTGTTCTCCTTTCGAAAACCAGGTGCTACGGGACGTGATCCTTCACTACCGTCCCATCGCTCTTACCAGTGCAGTTTGCAAGGTGATGGAACGTCTAGTAAATAGATGTTTGATGTGGTATTTAGAGACTCACAATAGTCTTCCCTAGTCAGTATGGCTTCCGTAAGGGCCGTTCTGCCATTTACCCTTGCTGCGCTTGGATACATATATTCGTAATGCCTTTGCAAATAACCATTCGGTTATCACTATCTTTTTCGACCTTGAGAAGGCTTATGATACAACTTGGAGATATAATATCTTGGCCCAGGCCCACTCCTTAGGCCTCCGAGGCAACCTACCATTCTTTCTTAAGGCCTTCTTAACTGACAGACATTTCCGGTCCGGGTTAGTAATGAACTCTCCTGAATTTGTCCAAGCTGAAGGTGTTCCCCAGGGATGTGTTCTGAGCACAACACTTTTTCTGCTTGCTATAAATAATCTGGCATCTGTTCTCCCATCCAATATTTGGTCATCGCTCTATGTGGATGATTTTGCTATAGCTTGTGCAGGTGCTGACTGTCACCTCATTGCAGTTTCCCTCCAGCATGCCATCAACTGGGTTTCTGATTGGGCCACCACTCACGGGTTTAAATTTTCTAGTGGCAAAACTCACCAAATTACGTTCACTAGACATTCAGTGGTCTCTGATCATCCATTGTACCTATACAGCTCACGTATCCCAGAACGTGATACAGTCAGGTTTCTCGGCCTCCTGTTTGACCCCAGATTGTCCTGGAAACCTCACATTATCTCTCTGAAGGCGACTTGTCATAGCCGGCTGAACCTCCTTAAAACCCTTGCACATCTTTCATGGGGGGCTGATCGTAGAACTCTCCTTCGCCTACATTCGGCCCTAATTTTATCGAAACTCGATTATGGTGACCAGATATATTCGGCAGCCTCTTCTGCCACTCTTTCCATCCCTAATCCCATCCATCACCAGTGATTATGCTAATGCCTTGGTACTTTTCGTTCTTCCCGGGTTGAGAGCCTCAATGTAGAAGCGAACATTCCATCCTTGTCCGATCGTCGTGATGCACATTGCATTTGCTATTATGTTCACTCTCATGACCTCCGCAATCCTTCCATGTATAGGATTGTCACAGATGTTAGTAGACGCTCGTTATTTGTTCGTTGCCCCTGTTTACTTCGTCCCTTTTCTCTTCGTCTTTATTCACTCTTGTCTTCCCTTCAGCTTCTGCCTTTATATGTTCATGTGGCTTCACCCTTTCCTCTACCCCCTTGGGAAGTTCCTGCTGTCCGTGTCTGTTCTATTCCTCTACCTTGCGCGGAAGCCCAACTACCTATGGCGGCTTCTCACTCTTTCTTTCTAGACCATTTCCGTTCTCATTCCCATGCCATCGCAGTATACACTGATGGTTCAAAGTCATCTGACGGCGTTGGATTCGCAGCAGTGTTTCTGGACAGCGTCGTATGAGGGCATCTATTACCCTCGGCTAGCATATTTACGGCTGAATTGTATGCCATTCTTGTGGCACTTATCCGTATTGCATCCATGCCTGTATCACCATATGTGGTCGTTTCAGACTCCCTTAGTGCTTTACAGGCTATCTGTAAAAGTGATACACCTCACCCCCTAGTTCTTCGTATCCACCTTTGGTTACGCCGTATCTTTAGCAAGCATAAAGATATTGTATTTATTGTATTTTGTTGGGTCCCTGGTCATGTTGACATACAGGGCAATGAACAGGCAGACACTGCTGCACGGTCAGCAGTACATGACCTTCCAGTTTCATATAGAGGTGTTCCTTTCATGGACTATTTTGCGGTCATTGCTACCCACCTTCACACCCGTTGGCAACAACGCTGGTCTGACCTGCTGAATAACAAACTTCATTCTATTAAACCGGTTATAGGTTTCTGGCCTTCTTCTTGTCACCAATGTCGAGGTTGGGAGACTACACTCTCCCGTCTTCGCATTGGCCACACTCGTCTTACTCATGGGTATCTCATGGAGAGGCTCCCTGCCCCTCTCTGTGAGCATTGTCAGGTTCCAGTGTCTGTTCGACATATTCTGCTGGACTGCCCACTCTATCAACGAGCACGGAGAATTTACCTCCAACGACGTCTTCGCTCTGCTGCCCTTTCTTTACCTTCCCTTCTTGCAGATGGACCCTCCTTTAATCCTGACTCTCTTGTTGATTTTTTGACAGAAACTGACTTACTACACAAACTCTGAAGATTATACCTCTAGCACCTCTGTCAGTCCCTTCTACCTCGATCTCTTGCTACCCTCTATCCCTGCACTATCCACCATCATGCTGCACTCCATACCCTACTAATCATCCATCTCCCTCTTACAACCCACTCTCCCTGCATCCTACAAACCTGCAGCGCTGTATAACCCTGTGGTTTAGTGCTTCTATTTGATTTTAATAATAATAAACTTTTCTCAAGTCATAAAGTCCAGCTTTAAACTTAAGAGTGAGACAGCAGACGGTAGGGCAAGCACAGGTCCAAGGTGCCTGTGGTCGGTAGCAGGCACCTCCCACAAAAAAAAAAAAAAACACTTGGGGAAAAAAAGTCCTGGTTCCACCCAAAGTCCCTAACACATCCTAACTAAATGCAATGACTTCTGGACAACACATCAGCTAGCGTATTATTTTTGCCAGGGATGTTTATAATTTTTACATTGTAGGGTTGCAACCTAATACTCCAACGCATGAGTCTTGTATTATTGTTTTTCATATGTTGGATATACACCAGAGGGTTGTGGTCACTGTAGATGGTGATGTTTAGCGCTTCTTTTTGATTATAATAATAATCTCTAAATGGTGACCACCTGAGAGGACTGGCCCACGTAAACATCAAAATGCTCCATTGCCAGTAGTAGAGCCAGAGCCCCCTTTATAGTGGAGTAGGCCCTCTGGTGTGGTTGGTATTTGGCCGAAAAATATGCCACAGGCTGCAACCCATTGTCCCCAGATTGCAGAAGTACTGCCCCCTCGCCAGACTCACAAGCATCACTCTGCAAAGAAAATGGTTTTGAAAAGTCTGGAGACAAAAGAATGCGTGCAGTACAAACTAATCTCTTTGCTTCGTAAAAGCATCTTGACATTCTGGGGTCCAAATTAAAGGGAACTTTGTGATGGCAAGTGAGGTTAGAGGTGCAATAATATCTGCAAAAATTTTACAGAATCTTCTGTAAAACCCTACCATCCTAGAAAACATTGAAGGGATTTCTGTCAGGGGACTCTGGATAATTTTTAATGGCCAGAATTTTTGTAAATTTTGGAGCCACTTTGCCACTACCTACTTCATGGCCCAAAAAATTAATAGTAGATTGGCCAAAGGATGACTTTGATAAATTAACAGTTAAATGGAAACTCTGGAAGGTCTCAAAGAGAGCCTTAAGCCTAAACATATGTTGGTCCCAAGTGTCCGACACAACAACTATATCATCTAGGTAAGTGGCCGTGCCTTCAAGTTCTTTAATAGCCTGATGGATAAGTCTCTGGAATGATGCAGGAGAGTTTTTCATTCCGAAGGGGGTCACTGTATACTGATAATGACCTCCTGGAATTACGAAGGCAGACATTTCCTTTGCTTTATCTGTTAAAAGTACTTGATAGTAACCTTTAAGGAGGTCCAATTTGGATACAAATGTAGCCTTACCCACAAAGTCGATTACATCATCCAGACGTGGCAGAGGATAGGCATCTGCAACTGTGACCTCATTCACCTTACGGTAATCTGTGCACATTCGAAACCCTCCATCAGCTTTGTTAACAAGGATGCACGGTGAAGCCCATGGACTAGATGGACTCCTCCACTAACCCATGCTCTAACAGAAATTCTACCTCCTCTTGAAGTAGCCTCTGTTTTTCAGGATTAGCTATGTAGGGGAAGAGTTTAATAGGTTTAGAGTTTCCAACATCTACATCATGATATCCTAATGTACATTTTTTCGGCACATCCAAAAAAATATCAGGATAAGACTGTAGGAGCGCAGTTAAATTAGTTACTTGAGACTTGGTCAAACCCAACATTAAAGGGTTAGGGTCCTTGAGGAGGACCGAATTTGGAAGCTTTACATTAATCTCAGAGTGCAAAGAGTCAGGGTCATCAGAGGCAGAGGACAGAGTCATTACTGGGACTTTATCTGGTGTATTAAAGGCTTTAATTTGATTAATGTGGTAAGTTTTGCTTTTTGAGGTCTTGTCAAGGGAGATACTACATAATTTACATCATATAATTTACTTGATCTGCATGGTCCCGTAAATCTAGCTTTGAGGTGTGGCCAGGTACAGGCTCCTGTACCAACAGCTTATCTCCTGGATGGAAGGAGCGAAACTTTTTAATTTCTGTCATACCCCTGTTTCATCGTATTCTGAGCTGCCTTCAAGTAGCCTTAGCTAACCTGCAACCTTGAAGAAGGGTTGTGGAGGCGTCTTCTCCCATCCATCCTTCTTGAGCAACGTGAGGACCTCGTACATTGTGCCCAAATATCAGCTCAAAAGGACTGTACCCTGTAGACTCTGCACAGTTTCTCTCATTCCGAATAGCAACAGAGGAAGTGATTCATCCCAGTCTGTAGGAAAATGCATGCAGAATGTTCTCATCATTGTTTTTAACTTCTGATGGAATCTTTCCAAGGCGCCTTGGGACGAGGATGATAGGCAGGGATAGGTTATGAACTATTCCTAGCCTAGTTAATGCTTCCCCAAATGCTTTGGCAGTGAAGTTAGTACCTTGATCACTTTGAATAGATTTAGGAATTCCAAAGCAAGAGATAAACTTAATTAAAGCTTTAAGGATTGTTTTAGTGTTAATACTGGCATAGGAACTGCCTCTGGATATCTAGTTACTCTATCCATGATTGTGAATAAGTATTGATTTCCAGATTTAGCTTTAGGTAGTGGACCTACACAAATTTTTAATTCTGAAAAAAGGGGCTCCATTAACAGGAATGGGATGGAGAGGTGCAGGTTTAATGGGGTGTCCAGGTTTCCCTACCTGCTGACATTCTGGACAACACCGAATATGATTCTTTACATCTTGCCTTAACTTTGGCCAAAAAAAATTTTTTTGTTATGCGGTATTGAGTTTTGGTAATTCCCAAATGGCCTCCTAAAGAAGAGTTATGGGCTATATATAGTATCTGAGACCTAAACTTTCTGGGAACCACTAATTTATCTGTTTGCTGTTTTCCTCCACCTCCTTACCAGTTTCAGTGCAGACTAAGTAATTATTTTTTAAGAGATATTTGACCGGGGGACCCAAAGTGGATTTACCCATAGCTGCCTAAAAGCAGAGTTTAATGAGGAGTCTTTCCGTTGTTCCTCCCAAAAGGACAGTCCTCAGGCATGGAAACAGAGACATCTGGCAATTTTGCAACCCTGGAATAGGAAGGCTGATCTGGGGCTGTTCACTAAATTTACAGGCTCTGGCCAGTTTTCCCCAAAAACAAATTGGTTAGTCCGAGATCAGAGTCGTCCAAGGACGACTTTGAATTTTGCCCGAGTTATGGCCATCATCGGAGAAGAATTAATCATTATGGGTTCCATACATTTTGTAGACTCAATGTTATTACCCAGTAATAGCATCCATCTTTCATGGGAAATCCTCCGAGACACCTACGTCAAATACACAGTGAAGATTTACTCTGCACATAGATATGATGTAAAGGGACAGAAAATACTGCTCCTCCAAAAGCTTCTAACAGAACTGGGGACTGAAAGGGGTTTGTTCAGAAAGGGAAGTACTCCCTATCTTATAAGTGAGCAATATACTCCAGTATCCCTAAAGGTTCTAACTTCCTTTTCTCTGAATGTTCTTGAAGGGATATATGAAAAAGTGCTATAATGGGGGGCCATTCCTCTTACTTCTTCCTGGGACATATCATTAGGCATTAAAATTTTTTCCCTAATGGTTGGGGTTTACTTGGACAATTGGGTCTGATGTCTACCTGAGTCTACTCTGGAGAGATGTGGAAATTTTTTTAGTCACTAAAGTTCCACAGGGTAAGTGAGCCGTTAGGAACCTTAAAATCCCGTGGATCCCCTCGGAGTTTATAAACCCACACTCCCAACCAAAACAACTACACGCTCCAGCTTTGAAGTGACTATTGTGTATATTTTAATTGATAGATTTATCCACCTAGGAACACCTAGGCAAGTTTGTACAGATAGAAACTAATAGTAGGATTATTAAGGCAACGTTGGGTATTAATACTGTAGCTCTAGCACCTAATATAGGTAGTTATAGGCCTGAATAGGCAAGCATTAGGTTATGTTAGCTAGAGACAACTGGCAGCCCACACGAATCTAGGCGGGTGGAGGTCAGAAATTGTGACCTACGTTCTTACCAGACCAGACTCCACAGGAGAAGACGTGCTGTGACACCACAGCATCCCCACTGACCCAACATCTGTCCTGGGGCCCTGGAGGAGATCCCGGTACCATGGACATTGCCTCCATCCAGACCCTGTTACAGTAAGACTAGGCTTTCTTTCTCTCAGTATCTGGCCAGTTTTCTGGGGGAAACTAGTGAGTTATCTGTGGGTCTTAGGCGGACGGACGACTTTGTGTTGGTATGTACCAGGCCCTTGCAGTCTGGGAAACTGTGTTCCCTTTTCATATATTACTAAGGGCATCCCAGGAACCCGGGAACTCTATGCAAAGGACCTAATTACCCCCTCTTTTTCAGCAAAGTTTTCCACTGCACATGGTGTTAGGGGGGGTTTATAAAGGGAAAACCAGGCACATAGCCACCCTTTTGATTCAAAAAACCCCCCTTCCGTAGGGAGGCAGTGTGGGTTCCCCTTTGCAATTAGATAGAAATTTGCCATAATTGTAAGTCTGAAAGAAGTTCCGAGTGTCGGGGCAACAGTGCTTGTCAAAAAAAGGGGCCCCGGGCCCCGGCCCCCCCGGTTTTGGGCCGGCCCCCTGTTGGGCCGGCCTGATCAACCAGGCTGTTCTGTGGCCGCAGATCCAACGAAACAGCCGGTGGTCAGGACGACTTTGGTGCCTGTCCAGTGCCTCCTTTTAAAACAGCCAGGTTTGTTGGCCCCTGATGTAGCTGGGGGGTTAACAATCTTGGGCCCCGCCACTTATTTGTTGTCCTCAAGTGCTATGGGACCCCGTTTCATTGGGGGGGTGTTCACGCCTGCCGAGTCTTTTTCTTTCATAGGAATAAAAATTTTTGTGCAAGTTTGGTACTAACCCCCCGAGAATTTTCCATGTGTATATAATAATGTATCTCCCCGCCTGCAGGCTTATTACACAGAAAGCATACAACCTCAGATTTAACTTTGGCTCCTCGTTGATTTTGTTGCTTTTCCCCCCTTGGGTACTGCCGCCCCGAATCACCGTGTTGGTGTTTGAGATCGCTCACCGGGTTTACCATAGTGAATCGCTGCTCACCAGGTGATTTTGTTGACTCTGACAAGATTCACCTTTATCTTGACCTTTAGTTCTCCACTCAGGAACTTTTTTTTGAGTTTTCTGTTCATACCAGGCTGTTGAGGAAAGAGATAAGACCTCTTGGACAAGGAGCGGTTAGTTTCAAAAGTATCAGCCAACCCGGCCTTCCAATGGAGGGAAAGGGAAAGATCTTGCAGAAAGACTCAACCTCTGGGCAACAGACTCCAGCAGGTTTTCCCCCAAGATGAGCTGCTTCAAATTTTAAAATCAACACCACTTGCCTTGTACCATTTTTTAAAAACCCTGGTCTAGTCTCACAAAGTCAACGTGACTGACCCAACTGCCTTCTGCCGAGTTTGAATTCTTTCCTATACTTGGGGGAATACATTGATAAGCCCCAAGAACAGTGGTTTTCACAATGTGAATTTCCAAACTTCATTACCCAGGATGGACTAAATTCTTGTGCCTTACCAAACAACGCAGTATGCACCAGTGACGCCCAATGAACCTCAGGCCACCCTAAAGCTCGAGCCTGGTTTTCAAATGCTTCGAAAAAATGTTCAGGTTCTTCAACAAAACGAGGAACAAACTGTACTGCCCTTTTCAAATTGAAGTATCTACAGTCTGATGAAAATTCCTCCTCTCCTTCTCTCTATCAAACTCCTCCTTAGCAAATGCACGCTGTTCTCTAGTTTGTTCAGGAGTGAGTCTGGCTAGTTCAAGGATGGAACCAGACTCACCTGTCGTAAATCTTGATACCCCCCCATTTGATCCCATCATTTCACAACCCAGGACAGCATGGGGGTTTTGAGCAGGCGCTCCTGTCTGTCCCAACTACTGGGCCACTACGACAAGGTCCTGGATGCTCTAGAAGATAAAAAAAAATGCAGATGTTATATACACAGATTTTGCAAAAGCCTTTGACAA
>WNWK01023690.1:0-30739 GCA_009830355.1 Cherax destructor | reverse complement strand
TGTGTGGGTATCTTTAACCACCTCAGTGAAGGGGGTTTGACTGGCCTCTTGGGAGATTACGGCACAAAAGGGAGCTAACTCGTGTCACACCAAAAAGATATTGTTTAAAAAAGCTGTCTAAAAAATCAGAGATGCTGTTAACACCGACTCTAGAAGCGAGGAAATAACTGTAAGCCAATGGATACACATGCACTATGTGCAGAGGTGTCGAGGTGATGCTTTGAAAGATTAGCAAGGTGAACACCTTGGGCAGTGATGGTTAACCGGACACAGCAGCAGGAGTGCAGAGGACGGAGTTCTTCCCTTGGGAAGACCACCAACGACGCACTGTTCCCGGTGTTGATGTCCTTGTTGCGCTCAGCAGGTACCACAAGCAGGTTAGCAGGATTTTTGAGGTGGAAAAAAACCTCATAAGAGGTAAAAAGCCTCTCCCAGCACGGGGATCGCAAGGCAACTGAACGAAGCAAATTCAGGAGCAGCTACGTCTTGCCAGTGCGGGTGCCGGTGTATAGTGATAGTCAAAATAGCCGATTAGGTAAAACTTGCAATTTTGGCTTAAATAGCAACGCTCACCTTGCCATATAAGACAAGTAAAAATTTGTGTATGCAATAATTTCGCCAAAATCATTCTGAACATAACGAAAAAAATATATTTCATTGTGTTTGTTTATTATTAAATTAATGTTAACGTATCTAAAATATATTTAGTTTGGTTAGGCTAAATTAAATTGCGCTTGTTGTAATAGGGTTAGGTAGGTTTTCAAAGTTTCTCTTGGTACAAAATTATAAATTTTTACATTAACATAAATGAAAAAAAATATATCTTTAAACGTATAAGAGAAAATTTTAGAAAGGACTTAATTTTAAATGAGTTCTTGCTAATTGACCAGTTTTACCTAATCGGCACGACATATATATATATATATATATATATATATATATATATATAGACATATATATATATATATATATATATATATATATATATATATGTCGTGCCGATTAGGTAAAACTTGCGATTTTGGCTTAAATAGCAACGCTCACCTTGCCATATAAGACAAGTGAAAATTTGTGTATGCAATAATTTCGCCAAAATCGTTCTGAACATATCGAAAAAAATATATTTCATTGTGTTTGTTTATTATTAAATTAATGTTAACGTATTTAAAATATATTTAGTTGGGTTAGGCTAAATTAAATTGCGCTTGTTGTAATAAGGTTAGGTAGGTTTTCAAAGTTTCTCTTGGTACAAAATTATAAATTCTTACATTAACATAAATGGAAAAAATATATCTTTAAACGTATAAGAGAAAATTTTAGAAAGGACTTAATTTTAGATGAGTTCTTGCTAATTGACCAGTTTTACCTAATCGGCACGACATATATATATATACATATATATATATATATATATATATGTCGTGCCGATTAGGTAAAACTTGCGATTTTGGCTTAAATAGCAACGCTCTTCTTGCCATATAACACAAGCGAAAATTTGTGTATGCAATAATTTCGCCAAAATCATTCTGAACCTAACGAAACAAATATATTTCATTGTGTTTGTTTATTATTAAATTAATGTTAACGTATCTAAAATATATTTAGTTGGGTTAGGCTAAATTAAATTGCGCTTGTTGTAATAAGGTTAGGTAGGTTTTCAAAGTTTCTCTTGGTACAAAATTATAAATTCTTACATTAACATAAATGAAAAAAATATATCTTTAAACGTATAAGAGAAAATTTTAGAAAGGACTTAATTTTAGATGAGTTCTTGCTAATTGACCAGTTTTACCTAATCGGCACGACATATATATATATATATATATGTCGTGCCGATTAGTAAAACTTGCGATTTGGCTTAAATAGCAACGGTCACCTTACCATATAAGAAGTGAAAATTTGTGTATGCAATAATTATATATATATATATATATATATATATATATATATATATATATATATATATATATATATATATATATATATATATATATATATATGTGGCGATTAGGTAAAACTGGTCAATTAGCAAGAACTCATCTAAAATTAAGTCCTTTCTAAAATTTTCTCTTATACGTTTAAAGATATATTTTTCATTTATCTTAATGTAAGAATTTATAATTTTGTACCAAGAGAAACTTTGAAAACCCACCTAACCTTATTAAAACAAGCGCAATTTAATTTAGCCTAACTCCATTAAATATATTTTAGATACGTTAACATTAATTTAATAAATGCAAACACAATGAAATATATTTTTCGTTATGTTCAGAATGATTTTGGCAAAATATGCATACACAATTTTCACTTGTCTATATGGAAGAGACGTTGCTATTTAAGCCAAAATCAAGTTTTACCTAATCGGCAACGCTCATATATATATATATATATATATATATATATATATATATATATATATATATATATATATATATATATATATAGTCGTGCCGATTAGGTAAAACTTGCGATTTTGGCTTAAATAGCAACGCTCACCTTGCCATATAAGACAAGTGAAAATTTATGTATGCAATAATTTCGCCAAAATCATTCTGAACATAACGAAAAATATATTTAATTGTGGTTGTGTATTATTAAATTAATGTTAACGTATCTAAAATATATTTAGTTGGGTTAGGCTAAATTAAATTGCGCTTGTTGTAATAAAGTTAGGTAGGTTTTCAAAGTTTCTCTTAGTACAAAATTATAAATTCTTACATTAACATAAATGAAAAAATATATCTTTAAACGTATAAGAGAAAATTTTAGTAAGGACTTAATTTTAGATGAGTTCTTGCTAATTGACCAGTTTTACCTAATCGGCACGACATATATATAAATGAAAAAAATATATCTTTAAACGTATAAGAGAAAATTTTAGAAAGGACTTAATTTTAGATGAGTTCTTGCTAATTGACCAGTTTTACCTAATCGGCACGACATATATATATATATATATATATATATATATATATATATATATATATATATATATATATATATATATATATATATATATATATATATATGTCGTGCCGATTAGGTAAAACTTGCGATTTTGGCTAAAATAGCAACGCTCACCTTGCCATATAAGACAAGCGAAAATTTGTGTATGCAATAATTTCGCGAAAATCATTCTGAACCTAACGAAAAAAATATATTTCATTGTGTTTGTTTATTATTAAATTATTGTTAACATATCTAAAATATATTTAGTTGGGTTAGGCTAAATTAAATTGTGCTTGTTGTAATAAGGTTAGGTAGGTTTTCAAAGTTTCTCTTGGTACAAAATTATAAATTCTTACATTAACATAAATGAAAAAAAAATATATTTAAACGTATAAGAGAAAATTTTAAAAAGGACTTAATTTTAGACGAGTTCTTGCTAATTGACCAGTTTTACCTAATCGGCACGACATATATATATATATATATATATATATGTCGTGCCGATTAGGTAAAACTTGCGATTTTGGCTTAAAAAGCAACGCTCACCTTGCCATATAAGACAAGTGAAAATTTGTGTATGCAATAATTTCGCCAAAATCATTCTGAACATAACGAAAAAAATATATTTCATTGTGTTTGTTTATTATTAAATTAATGTTAACGTATCTAAAATATATTTAGTGGGGTTAGGCTAAATTAAATTGCGCTTGTTGTAATAAGGTTAGGTAGGTTTTCAAAGTTTCTCTTGGTACAAAATTATAAATTCATACATTAACATATATGAAAAAAATATATCTTTAAACGTATAAGAGAAAATTTTAGAAAGGACTTAATTTTAGATGTGGATTAAAATAAGGGTCGGATGCGAAAAGTGGGTCATAATAAGCGTGTATGCACCTGGAGAAGAGAGGAGTGTAGAGGAGAGAGAGAGATTTTGGGAGATGTTAAGCGAATGTATAGGAACTTTTGAACCAAATGAGAGAGTAATTGTGGTAGGGGACCTAAATGCTAAAGTGGGAGAAACATGCAGAGAGGGTGTAGTAGGTAAGTTTGGGGTGCCAGGTGTAAATGATAATGGGAGCCCTTTGATTGAACTTTGTATAAAAAGGGGTTTAGTTATAGGTAATACATATTTTAAGAAAAAGAGGATAAATAAGTATACAAGATATGATGTAGGGCGTAATGATAGTAGTTTGTTGAACTATGTATTGGTAGATAAAAGACTGTTGAGTAGACTTTAGGATGTACATGTTTATAGAGGAGCCACAGATATATCAGATCACTTTTTAGTTATAGCTACAGTGGGAGTAAAAGGTAGATGGGATACAAAGAAAATAGAATCAGTAAGTAAGAGAGAGGTGAAGGTTTATAAACTAAAAGAGGAGGCAGTTAGGGTAAGATATAAACAACTATTGGAGGATAGATGGGCTAGTGAGAGTGTAGGCAATGGGGTTGAAAATGTATGGGGTAGATTTAAAAATGTAGTGTTAGAGTGTTCAGCAGAAGTTTGTGGTTACAGGCGAGTGGGTGCGGGAGGGAAGAGGAGCGATTGGTGGAATGATGATGTAAAGAGAGTAGTAAGGGAGAAAAAGTTAGCATATGAGAGGTTTTTACAAAGTAGAAGTGATGCAAGGAGGGAAGAGTATATGGAGAGAAAAAGAGAGGTTAAAAGAGTGGTGAAGCAATGTAAAAAGAGAGCAGATGAGAGAGTGGGTGAGATGTTATCAGCAAATTTTGTTGAAAATAAGAAAAAGTTTTGGAATGAGATTAATAAGTTGAGGAAGCCTAGAGAACAAATGGATTTGACAGTTAAAAATAGGAGAGGAGAGTTATTAAATGGAGAGTTAGAGGTATCGGGAAGATGGAGAGAATATTTTGAGGAGTTGTTAAATGTTGATGAAGACAGGGAAGCTGTGATTTCGTGTGTAGGGCAAGGAGGAATAACATCTTGTAGGAGTGTGGAAGAGCCAGTTGTGAGTGTAGGGAAGTTCGTGAGGCAGTGGGTAGAATGAAAGGGGGTAAGGCAGCTGGGATTGATGGGATAAAGATAGAAATGTTAAAAGCAGGTAGGGATATAGTTTTGGAGTGGTTGGTGCTATTATTTAATAAATGTATGGAAGAGGGTAAGGTACCTAGGGATTGGCAGAGAGCGTGTATTGTTCCTTTGTATAAAGGCAAAGGGGACAAAAGAGAGTGCAAAAATTATAGGGGAATAAGTCTGTTGAGTGTACCTGGTAAAGTGTATGGTAGAGTTATTATTGAAAGAATTAAGAGTAAGACAGAAAGTAGGATAGCAGATGAAAAAGGGGGGCTTTAGGAAAGGTAGGGGTGTGTAGACCAAGTGTTTACAGTGAAACATATAGGTGAACAGTATTTGGATAAGGGTAAAGATGTTTTGTGGCATTTATGGATTTGGAAAAGGCGTATGATAGGGTAGATAGGGGGCAATGTGGCAGATGTTGCAGGTGTATGGAATAGGAGGAAGGTTACTGAAAGCAGTGAAGAGTTTTTATGAGGATAGTGAGGCTCAGGTTAGAGTGTGTAGGAGGGAAGGGGACTATTTCCCAGTAAAAGTGGGCCTTAGACAAGGATGTGTGATGTCACCGTGGTTGTTCAATATATTTATAGATGGGGTTGTAAGAGAAGTGAATGCGAGGGTCTTGGCAAGAGGTGTTGGGCTAAAAGATAAAGAAGCAAATACAAAGTGGGAGTTGTCACAGTTGCTTTTTGCTGATGACACTGTGCTTTTGGGAGATTCTGAAGAGAAGTTGCAGAGGTTGGTGGATGAATTTGGTAGGGTGTGTAAAAGAAGAAAATTGAAAGTGAATATAGGAAAGAGTAAGGTGATGAGGATAACAAAAAGAATAGGTGACGAAAGATTGGATATCAGATTGGAGGGAGAGAGTATGGAGGAGGTGAATGTATTCAGATATTTGGGAGTGGACATGTCGGCGGATGGGTCTATGAAGGATGAGGTGAATCATAGAATTGATGAGGGGAAAAGGGTGAGTGGAGCACTTCGGAGTCTGTGGAGACAAAGAACCTTGTCCATGGAAGTAAAGAGGGGAATGTATGAGAGTATAGTTATACCAACGCTCTTATATGGGTATGAAGCATGGGTGATGAATGTTGCAACGAGGAGAAGGCTGGAGGCAGTGGAAATGTCATGTCTGAGGTCAATGTGTAGTGTGAATATAATGCAGAGAATTCGGAGTTTGGAAATTAGGAGGAGGTGCGGGATTACCAAAACGATTGTCCAGAGAGCTGAGGAGGGGTTGTTGAGGTGGTTTGGACATGTAGAGAGAATGGAACGAGACAGAGTGACTTCGAGAGTGTATAAATCTGTAGTGGAGGGAAGGCGGGGTAGGGGTCGGCCTAGGAAAGGTTGGAGGGAGGGGGTAAAGGAAGTTTTGTGTGCGAGGGGCTTGGACTTCCAGCAAGCATGTGTGAGCGTATTTGATAGGAGTGAATGGAGGCATATGGTTTTTAATACTTGACGTGCTGTTGGAGTGTGAGCAAAGTAACATTTATGAAGGGATTCAGGGAAACCGGCATGCCGGACTTGAGTTCTGGAGATGGGAAGTACAGTGCCGGCACTCTGAAGGAGGAGTGTTAATGTTGCAGTTTTATAACTGTAGTGTAAAGCACCCTCTGGCAAGACAGTGATGGAGTGAATGATGATGAAAGTTTTTCTTTTTTGGGCCACCCTGCCTTGGTGGGAATCGGCCGATGTGTTAATAAATATAAATATATATATATATATATATATATATATATGCTAGGAATTCGCAAGAGCAGGCGAAATATTCACAAACACTGATCTCTGGCCGACGGAGACTGGAACCTACGAACTCATGACAGGTACGCAGTGCTTACCAGACACGTACCACCTGTGTGCAGACGCCAGCAGCTCAGGCAGGCTTCATTCATCACGCTCGCATAGACGATTTCAGCAGCTAGATTCAGAGCAGGCGAAATATTCACAAACACTGAATTTCCTGCTGCTTGAATCCTAGATTGTAAAATCTAGTGTGTCGATGCATGCAGGATGAATGAAAAGCTGTAAGCCTTCCTGCCTGAAAGCTGGCTGCCCTGGAATAACGTCTAGCGAAAGCTGGATGCCAAGGTATTGACCAGTGTGGTACGGTCGGTAAAGCAGCGTACCTTGTCATGAGGTTCGTAGGTTCGAGTCTCCGTCGGCCAGAGATCAGTGTTTGTATATAATATATATATATATATATATATATATATATATATATATATATATATATATATATATATATATATATATATATATATGTGTGTGTGTATATATGTATTTGCGGCAGGGCGACGGCTGATCAATTCGGACTTCATGGTCTAGTGTGTCACACATCAGAAGGGAAGTATGCTAGACATGAGGAGGTCAATGACATCATAAAGAGAAGCCTCGCCACAGCCCGTTGTCCAGCTCATCGGGAACCCCAAGTGCAGAGGTCTGATGGAAGTCAAAAGCGTCCTGATGGAGCCACCATGCTACCCTGGAAGGATGGTAAGCAGATTGCTTGGAACTACACCTGTGCTGCCACATTGGCAGACACCTACCTGCCCCACTCCTTAGCCGAAGGGGGTGGAGCTGCCAGCCACAGGGAGACCCAGAAGACCCGCAAATATGAAGACCTTCCCTATTGCTATAACTTCATCCCAATAGGGTCGGAGACCCATGGAGCATGGGGCAAGTGTGCTCTAAAGTTTCTCAAGGAGCTGGGTGGAAAACTCATCATAGAAACCAAGGACCACAAGGCGACCAGCTTCCTCTTTCAGACTCAGTCTTGCGATCCAGAGGGGAAATGCCTGCAGTATTCTGGGCACGCGGCCCACTGCCGGGGAGCTGGACGAAGTATTTGACATGTAGCTCTGAGTTGTAATTTATGTTTTTTTACTCCCTATTGTATTCTTGTCAATGTATTTTGTCAATGTATTTTGTCTTGAAATAAAGTTTATACACAATGAAAAGACAGGGGGGTAGGGGAAGTGGAATATTTAAATGGCTTCAGAAAGAAATCTAAATATTCTTCCTTGAAGCCTTTTTATCCACTTTCCCGAGGCTATGGGTCCCAAAATTTATATATATATATATATATATATATATATATATATATATATATATATATATATATATATATATATATATATATATATATATATATATATATATATATATATATATATATATATATATATATATATATATATATGCTAGGAATTCGCAAGAGCAGGCGAAATATTCACAAACACTGATCTCTGGCCGAAGGAGACTCGATCCTACGAACCTTGTGACAAGGTACGCAGTGCTTAACCGACCGTACCACACTGGACCAATACCTTGGCGTCCAGCTCTCGCTAGACGTTGATCCAAGGTAGCCAGCTTTCAGGCAAGTGGCATACAGCTTATCATATCCCCTGCATGCATCGACCAACTATAGATTTTTACAATGCTAGGAATTCGCAAGAGCAGGCGAAATATTCACAAACACTGATCTCTGGCCGAAGGAGACTCGAACCTACGAACCTTGTGACAAGGTACGCAGTGCTTAAACCAGCAAATTATAGAGCCAACAAGATTGGAGAATACACTGGACCTCATCTTCACTAACAATGATGATCTGATACGAAATATTTACCTATCAAAAACAATATACTAAGATCACAACATAATAGAGGTTCAGGCATGTATGCACGGGGTCCTAAACCCACAAAATCTGATCAGACACTAGGGAGCCTTCTCCAAATTCAATTTCAATAATAAAAACATAAGGTGGGACAAAGTAAACCAGGTCCTAAATAATATAAACCAGGAAAATAGCCTAAACAACACGAATCCAAACCTTTATCTAGAACAAATTAACTCTGTGGCACTCGAGGTATGCTCAAGGCATATTCCTTTAAGGAAAAGGAGATGTAAACTAGAAAGAGAAAGGCGCTCTCTATACAGGTGAAGGCAAAGAATAACAGAGCGGCTAAAAGAGGCTAATATATCTGTAATACGTAGGGAGACACTGGTCAGAGAAATAGCAAACATCGAGTTAAAGCTAAAAGAATCTTACAGGAGTCAAGAAACGGGGGAATAACTTAAAGCTATAAATGAAATTGAAAGAAACCAAAACTATTTCTTTTCTATTGCCAAATCAAAGTCGAGAACAACATCCAGTATTGGGCCCCTACTTAAATGGGATGGGTCTTGCACAGATGACATCAAGGAAATGAGTGAGCTACTCAAGTCCCAATATGACTCGGTTTTTAACGAACAGCTAACCAGACTGAGAGTCGATGATCTAAATTATTTTTTTAGAAGACAGAATTTGGTAGACTCGAACCTATCAGATATTATCCTGATGTCAAATGACTTCGAAAACGCGGTAAATGACATGCCCATGCACTCCGCCCCAGGCCCAGATTCATGGAACTCCGTGTTCATCAAGAACTATGGAGAGGAAGCATGGACAGAGGGGTCGACCCACAGATACTAAAAACAACAGACATAGCCCCAATCCACAAAAGGGGCAGTAAAGCAATAGCAAAGAACTACAGACCGATATCGCTAACGTCCCACATCATAAAAATCTTTGAAAGGTTTCTAAGAAGCAAGATCGCCACCCATCTAGATACCCATCATTTACACAACCCAGGGCAGCATGGGTTTAGAGCAGGTCGCTTCTGTCTGTCCGAACTACTGGACCACTATGACAAGGTCCAGGATGCTCTAGACTACAAACAAAACGCAGATGTCGTATATATAGGCTTTGCAAAAGCCTTTGACAAGTGTGACCATGGTGTAATGCGTGATAAAGGAATAACAGGAAAAGTTGGTAGATAGATCTATAATTTCTTAACAAATCGAACAGAGAGTAGTAGCAAACAGAGTAAAGTTTGAGGCGGCTACGGTGTAATGCTCTGTTCCACAAGGCACAGTACTTGCTCTCATCCTATTCTTCATCCTCATATCTGACATAGACAGAGATGTAAGCCACAGCACCGTGCCATCCTTTGCAGATGATACTCTAATTTGCATGACAGTGTCCTCCATTGAAGACACCGCAAGACCCCAGGCGGACATCAACCAAATCTTTAAATGGGCCGCAGAAAACAATATGAAGTTCAATGATGAGAAATTTAATTTTCTCCGATATGGAAAACGTGAGGAAATTAAAACTATATTGGAGTATAAAACAAATTCCAACCACACAATAGAGTGAGCAACTAATGTAAAAGACCTGGGAGTGATCATGTCAGAGGAATTCACTTTCAAAGACCATAACATTGTATCAATCGCATCTGCTAGAAAAAAGACAAGATGGATAATGAGAACCTTGAAAACTAGGGATGACAAGCCCATGATGACACACTTCAGATCACTTGTTCTATCTAAGCTGGAATATTGCTGCACACTAACAACACCTTTGAAGGCAGGTGAAATTGAGACCTAGAAAATGTACAGAGAACCTTCACGACACATAACTGCGATAAAACACCTCAATTTCTGGCAACGCTTGAAGTTCCTCAACCTGTACTCCCTAGAACGCAGGCGGGAGAGATACATGATTATTTACACTTGGAAAATCCTAGTGGGATTAGTACCACACTTGCACACGAAAATCACTCCCTATGAAAGCAAAAGACTCGGCAGAAGATGCAACATCCCACCAATGAAAAGTAAGGGTGCCACTAGCACGATTAGAGACAACACAAGAAGTGTCAGGGGCCCAAGACTGTTGAACTGCCTTCCAGCATACATAAGGAGAATTACCAAAATACCCCTGGCTGTCTTCAAGAAGGCTTTGGACAGGAACCTAAAGTCAGTACCTGACTAGCCGGGCTGTGGTTCGTACGTCGGGTTGCGTGCGCCCAACAGTAACAGCCTGGTTGATCAGGCGCTGATTCACTATGAGGCCTGGTCACAGACCTGGCCGCGGGAGCATTGACCCCCGAAACCCTCTCCAGGTATACTCCAGGTATACTGTACAACAGCTTCGGGTCAGATATGGCTTTCGCTGCTGTGTCATTTTCATATTACCGCTAGACCTCCATTCTTATCTGTACATTTTCATATTGCCGCTGGACCTCCATTCTTATCTGTACATTTTCATATTGCCGCTGGACCTCCATTCTTATCTGTACATTTTCATATTGCCGCTGGACCTCCATTCTTATCTGTGCATTTTCATATTGCCGCTGGACCTCCATTCTTATCTGTACATTTTCATATTGCCGCTGGACCTCCATTCTTATCTGTGCATTTTCATATTGCCGCTGGACCTCCATTCTTATCTGTGCATTTTCATATTGCCGCTGGACCTCCATTCTTATCTGTGCATTTTCATATTGCCGCTGGACCTCCATTCTTATCTGTGCATTTTCATATTGCCGCTGGACCTCCATTCTTATCTGTGCATTTTCATATTGCCGCTGGACCTCCATTCTTATCTGTGCATTTTCATATTGCCGCTGGACCTCCATTCTTATCTGTGCATTTTCATATTGCCGCTGGACCTCCATTCTTATCTGTGCATTTTCATATTGCCGCTGGACCTCCATTCTTATCTGTGCATTTTCATATTGCCGCTGGACCTCCATTCTTATCTGTGCATTTTCATATTGCCGCTGGACCTCCATTCTTATCTGTGCATTTTCATATTGCCGCTGGACCTCCATTCTTATCTGTGCATTTTCATATTGCCGCTGGACCTCCATTCTTATCTGTGCATTTTCATATTGCCGCTGGACCTCCATTCTTATCTGTGCATTTTCATATTGCCGCTGGACCTCCATTCTTATCTGTGCATTTTCATATTGCCGCTGGACCTCCATTCTTATATGGGCATTTTAATTTCTGGCTCTTCGACCATTGTTTATGTTGCCCTTGTGCATAAACATGTACTCACCTAGTAGTTGTGGTTGCAAGGGTCGAGTCACAGCTCCTGGCCCCGCCTCTTCACTGGTCGCTACTAGGTCACTCTTCCTTCTCCATGAGCTTAATCATACCTCTTCTGAAAGCCATGTATGGATCCTGCCTCCACTACATCACTTCCAAGACTATTCCACTTCGTGACAACTCTGTGACTGAAGAAATTCTTCCTAACATCCCTGTGATTCATCTGAGTCTTTAACCTCCAACTGTGAACTCTTGTTGTGTCCAATCTCTTGAACATCCTGTCTCTGTCCACCTTTTCGATTCCTCTCAGTATTTTATGTCGTTATCATATCTTCCCTACCTCTTCTGTCTTCCAGTGTCGTCAGGTCGATTTCCCTTAACCTCTCCTCGTAGAACATACCCCTTAGCTCCGGGACTAGTCTTGTTGCAAACCTTTGCAGTGTGTGTGTGTGTGTATATGTGTGTGTGTGTGTGTGTGTGTGTGTGTGTGTGTGTGTGTGTGTGTGAGTGTGTGTGTGTGTGTGTGTGTGTGTGTGTGTGTGTGTGTGTGTTTGTTTGTGTGTCTGTCTGTCAGTCTGTCTCTCTGTCTTTCTGTCTGTACTCACCTATTTGTATTCACCTATTTGTGGTTGCAGGGGTCGAGTCATAGCTCCTGGCCCTCTTCACTGATTGCTACTAGGTCATCTCTCTCCCTGCTCCATGAGCTTTATCAAACCTCGTCTTAGAACTATGTATGGTTCCTGCCTCCACTACGTCACTTTCTAGGCTATTCCACTTCCTGACAACTCTATGACTGAATAAATACATACTTCCTAACATCCCTTTGACTCATAGGAGTCTTCAACTTCCAACTGTGACCCCTTGTTTCTGTGTCCTCTCTCTGGAACATCTTGTCTCTGTCCACATTATCTATTCCTCGCAGTATTTTATATGTCGTTATCATGTCTCCCCTAACCCTCCTGTCCTCTAGTGTCGTCAGGCTGATTTCCCTTAACCTTTTTTCGTAGGACAATCCCCTTAGCTCTGGGACTAGTCTTGTTGCAAACCTCTGCACTTTCTCTAATTTCCTGACGTGCTTGACCAGGTGTGGGTTCCAAAATGGTGCTGCATACTCTAGTATGGGCCTGACGTATATGGTGTACAGAGTCTTGAACGATTCCTTAGTGAGGTATTGGAACGCTATTCTTAGGTTTGCCAGCCGCTCGTACGCTGCAGCAGTTATCTGATTGATGTGTGCCTCAGGAGATGTGCTCGGTATTATACTCACCCCGAGATCTTTTTCCTTGAGTGAGGTTTGCAGTCTTTGGCCACCTAGATTATACTCTGTCTGCGTTCTTCTTTGCTCTTTCCCGATCTTCATGACTTTACATTTGGCAGGGTTAAATTCAGGGATCCATTTACTGGACCAGGCTTGTAGCCTGTCTAGGTCTCTTTGTAGTCCTACCTGATCCTCATCTGATTTAATTCTTCTCATTAACTTCACATAATCTGCAAACAGGGACACTTCTGAGTCTATCCCTTCCGTTATGTCATTCACATATACCAAAAAGAGTACAGGTCCTAGGACTGACCCTTGTGGAACCCCACTCGTCACAGGTGCCCACTCTGACACTTCGTCACGTACCATGACTCGTTGTTGCCTCCCTGTCAGATATTCTCTGATCCATTGCAGTGCCTGATCCTCTAGCTTTTGCATTAACCTCTTGTGAGGAGCTGTGTCGAACGCCTTCTTGCAGTCCAAGAAAATGCAGTCTATCCACCCCTCTCTCTCGTGTCTTACTTCTGTTACCTTGTCATAAAACTCCAGTAGGTTTGTGACACAGGATTTTCCTTCCCTGAAACCGTGCTGGTTGTCGTTTATAAGCTTTTGTCTTTCTAGGTGCTCCACCACTCTCCTCCTGATGATATTCTCCATGACTTTGCATACTATACACGTCAGTGACATAGGTCTGTAGTTTAATGCCTCGTGTCTGTCTCCTTTCTTCAAAATTGGAACTACATTTGCCCACTTCCACACCTCAGATAGTTGCCCAGTTTCAATGGAAGTGTTGAAGATTTTTGTTAAAGGCACACTTAACATCTCTGCTCCCTCTCTAAGGACCCACGGAGAAATGTTGTCAGGTCCCACCGCTTTTGAGGTATCGAGTTCACATAACAGCTTCTTCACCTCCTCCTTGGTTGTGTGTATTTCATCCAGCACTTGTTGGTATACCTCCCTATTCTGAATTCCAGGAGTCCTTCCTGTCTCCTCTGTATGTACTTCTTTAAATCTTACGTTGAGCTCCTCACATACCTCTTGGTCGTTTCTTGTGAACTCCCCACCTTCGTTCCTCAGCCTGATTACCTGGTCCTTGACTGTTGTTTTCCTCCTGATGTGGCTATACAACAGCTTTGGGTCAGACTTGACTTTTGATGCTATATCATTTTCGTATTGTCGCTGAGCCTCCCTTCTTACCTGTGCATATTCGTTTCTGGCTCTTCGGCTAATCTCTTTATTTTCCTGGGTCTTTTGTCTTCTGTACTTTTTCCATTCTCTAGTGGACTTAGTTTTTTGCCTCCCTACACTTTTGGGTGAACCAAGGACTCGTTCTGGTCTTCCCGTTACTTCTGTTTCCCTTGGGGACAAACCTCTCCTCTGCCTCTTTGCATTTGGTTGTCACACATTCCAGCATTTCTTTTACTGGTTTTCCTGCCAATTCTCTCTCCCACTGAACGTCTTGTAGGAAGTTCCTCATGCCTGTGTAGTCCTCCCTTTTGTAGTTTCGTTTCTCCCTTCCTATTCCTGCTCCCCTCTCCACTTGTAGCTCATTTATATAATCAAAACGCAGAACCAAATGATCACTAGCTCCAAGGGGCCTTTCATACGTGATATCCTCGATATCCGAACTACTCAAGGTGAATATTAGGTCCAGTCTTGCTGGATCATCCCCACCTCTCTCTCTGGTAGTGTCTCTAACATGTTGATGCATTAGGTTTTCCAGTACCACATCCATCATCTTGGCTCTCCATGATTCAGGACCTCCATGGGGCTTCAGGTTTTCCCAGTCAATCTCCTTGTGACTGAAATCACCCATAACTAGTAACTTTGCTCTCCCCATGTGTGTCTGTGTGTGTGTCCATGTGTGTGTGTGTGTGTGTGTGTGTGTGTGTGTGTGTGTGTGTGTGTGTGTGTGTGTGCTCACCTAATTGTGCTCACCTAATTGTGGTTGCAGGGGTCGAGACTCAGCTCCTGGCCCCGCCTCTTCGCTGTCTGCTACTGGGTCTCTGCTCTCCCTGCTCCATGAGCTTTATCATACCTTGTCTTAAAACTATGTATGGTTCCTGCCTCCACTATATCTTTCTCTAGTCCATTCCACTTCCTGACTACTCTGTGGCTGAAGAAATGTTTCCTGACATCCCTTTGACTCATCTGAGTCTTCAGCTTCCAGTTGTGTCCCCTTGTTTCTGTGTTCCCTCTCTGAAACAAGCTGTCACTATCTACCTTGTCAATTCCCGCAGTATTTTGTATGTCGTTATCATGTCTCCTCTGACCCTTCTTTCCTCCAGTGTTGTTAGTCCTATTTCCCTCAATCTTTCTTCATAAGACAGACCCCTGAATTGTGGAACTAACCTTGTCGCAAACCTTTGCACTTTCTCTAGTTTCCTTACGTGCTTGACCAGGTGTGGGTTCCAGACTGGTGCTGCATATTCTAGTATGGGCCTGACGTATACGGTATACAGTGTCTTGAACGATTCCTTGTTAAGGTAACGGAACGCTAATCTAAGGTTTGAGTGTGTGTGTGTGTGTGTGTGTGTGTGTGTACGTGTGCACGAATGTATCTATATTTTCTGGTTAATTGGCTTCTCTCATGTTGCTTTCCTAAATGTTATGTAAAAATGTATTTAATCTTAGATTGTATATAACAGGAATATTACACGAATATGAACATGTTTGCATCCCACCAAGTACAGTGAGAATGAGTTAATAATGGTGCAAAAGATCACACAGAATTTCCAGCTCCGAACATTCCTAGCGATGGTTCTTGCTAATTCTACTCTTGTTTCCGGGAAATAGCATCGTTAGCGGAATATATTGCATCGTAAGTTAACGCTGTATGAGAAGTATGTTGCAGTGAATGATCTGCTCGCAGAAATAACAAAGCCTTCCCGTTATATTACTGCCATTATTATATAGCCATGGTAAGAAATTTATATACCAGCATTAGTGGTAAAGGAGGTTCTACGAGTTCCGCTGTGGCTGTTTTACCATCTGCTGTGGTTGCTTTAACACAATTTGATGAAATGGGTACTACCAGCTGCAGTTGCAGTGCAGGTGCTGTTACCAGATGCCGTTGCAGTGCAAATGCTGTTAGCTACTGTGATCGAGGTTCATCCAACTGCTCAGGAGGAGGAGGTACTACCAGCCTGTATGGTTGCTGCACTTCTAGATATTAAGTTGTGTAAGAACGAATAGCTTATGCAGAATAGAGGTTTTACATTTGCTACAATTATCGGATTACTAACTACTGTGGTGAAGGAGTTGCTGCTAGCTGCTGGGGTAGTGTAGCTTCGTCAGGAGCTATGCAGTATTGCAAGACTTGTAAGAGGTAGATTGACAGGAAGTTTTCTCAGAGGAAAGTAAGCATGTTAACGCAAGCGTCTTCCGTATCAGAGAAACGTGATGATGCAGAGAGACTTGTGAGAGATGTTGAGATGAAGATTTCCTCGCTCATCTTCTCCGTGGCTTGTTTTGTATTGTTTATAAATATATACATTACGTGATATGGAAAGAAAATTCAAAGCTACTGTTATATGTCCAGAATATTCTTCTATAGTACGTTTATTCTCTCAGTCATTCATTAATTCACTCACTCACCCTCTCTCTCTCTCTCTCTCTCTCTCTCTCTCTCTCTCTCTCTCTCTCTCTCTCTTCTTCTCTTCTTCTTCTCTCTCTCTCTCTTCTCTCTCGTTCTCTCGCTCTCCTTCTCTTGCTCTCTCTCTCTGAACTAAATTAAATTAATTTCGACAAATATATTTGTGCATTATATAACTGTATTGGTCATTTTGTTATCGAATTAATTCGTGAAACCATACACTCACGAGTGCAGAATGGTAAATGCTTTCATGGAAAATTCCCTTATTTTGAATATTACTGCCGAGTTACTTGCAAAAATTATTTAATTTTTGTTAACACGTAAAATATATATATATATATATATATATATATATATATATATATATATATATATATATATATATATATATATATATATATATATATATATATATATGTCGTGCCGATTAGGTAAAACTGGTCAATTAGCAAGAACTCATCTAAAATTAAGTCCTTTCTAAAATGTTCTCTTATACGTTTAAAGATATATTTTTTCATTTATGTTAATGTAAGAATTTATAATTTTGTATCAAGAGAAACTTTGAAAACCTACTTAACCTTATTACAACAAGCGCAATTTAATTTAGCCTAACCCAACTAAATATATTTTAGATACGTTAACATTAATTTAATAATAAACAAACACAATGAAATATATTTTTTCGGTATATATATATATATATATATATATATATATATATATATATATATATATATATATATATATATATATATATATATATATATATATATATATATATATATATATATATATATATATATATATATATATATATATATATATATATATATATATATATATATATATATATATATATATATATATATATATATATATATACAGTGTGGAGCAAATAAATCATGATCTATCATGGTGATGACAGCACAAATGAAATTCAAAAGCAAGAAACCAGTATTTTAAAAAAGCTCAACATTTCGTTATATATAAAGAGCATCATTTTTTTTTATTTAAAGTAAACTTATTATTGATTAAAATAACTGACCTACGTTTTCGTATCTTAAAATCTATATTGAGTTTGTATTCTTGTGCACAATCTAAGTTGGAGGATATGTCAAGAAGGTGGCAACCTGTCGAAGTTAATATTAGTTACAATTTCATAAAAAAATAAATAGAGTCACCTATAACCGACAAAGCTGTACATGAAAAATCTGAGACAAAAGTTTATCAACTACCGTAGTGGTGAAGCTTCAGGTAGTAACAGGCCTGCGATACGAGATGGTAACATTTGTGTTATGATAAGAATATAAATTATCTATTTATAATTAGATCATTTCAATTCTTATTATATTATTTAGGTTGACCCATCGAATATGATCCTCTAAGCCGGGCCTTTCAATAGTCCCGAGGGAAGAACTTCCACGACATGTTGATGAGGCTCATTAACTCCTCTAATCTCCTGAGGCTGCTAATGTGTCCCGTGACATTGGAACTAACGTGAAGTGTCCTACGCAATAGACAGCGATATTGATAATGGGATGGAGGGAGGGAAGGTGGGAGAGAGAGAGAGAGAGAGAGAGAGAGAGAGAGAGAGAGAGAGAGAGAGAGAGAGAGAGAGAGAGAGAGAGAGAGAGAGAGAGAGAGAGAGAGAGAGAGAGAGAGAGAGAGGGAGAGAGATGGCAGGTAACATTTGCACTTGAGAAAACACAAATGATGATGATGGTCTTTAGGCACCATGATGGTAATGCCAGAGCAGTAGTAAGTATGAATGGGAGAATGTTGGTACCTGGGAAAGAAGTTGATATCCTTGGAGTGAAATTTGACTCCAAACTGACCATGAAGAATCACGTTGTAAATCTTGCAAACAAGGCAGCCAGAAAGCTTACAGCATCTACTTGACAGTAGGGGTTGCAAGATTCTGTATGAGGCCCAAGTACGTGATGCTGTATGCTTCTCTAAAAGTGTACATGCCCAGCCCATTGAAGCTGCCATCCCTACTCACCTAGGAATGCATAAATACTAGTACCTCTGTACTAATATGGGCACACCCCATCAACTTCCTAGGTGTCCCGTAGCTCGATTGCTAGCTCACTCAGCTCACACACTAAGGTCCGGAGTTCGAATCTCCGGTACGGCTGGAAAACATTAGGGACGTGTTTCCATAAGACACCTGCTGTCCATGTTCACCCATCAGTATAAAATGGGCACCTGGGTGTTATTCGACTGGTGTGGGTCGCGTCATGGGACGAAACTGACCTAATTTGCCCGTAATGCTCAGCATAACAAGTGGCTTTCTATATAGTAGTATGTCGTTGATGTCAGCTAGGCCTGTATACCTTGTACTTGTACAAATAATGATATTATTATTTTTATTTTATTATTATTATTATTATTATTATTATTATTATTATTATTATTATTATTATTATTATTATTATTATTATTATTATTATTATTGTTATTATTAATAATAGAATATATGGACTCCCTTCTACTTCAACACAAATGTAAACATATTATAATTGTTGGTGACCTAAACTAACATCATATTCTGAGGGACTTTGATGACTTTCTTGCAGTGTTTGACATAAGAAATTTTGTTGATTTCCTTACTCACATTTCTGGCACCTCCCTCGACCCAGTAGTGAGTGATCTGTTAGAGGGCATAGTCACTTGTCAACCCATTGGCTTTGTTGGATCATCCAACTATAAGGATGTTTTGACGACACTGAAGATTCCAACAGAGACTGGTGAAGAATTTGCACGTACAGCCTGGCTGTGGGAAAGAAGAAACTGGCCAACTCGACACCTCCGCCTGGAATGCTCTTCTCCAAGGTGATGTCGACAACCTTCTGAATGCCTTCACTAGACACATCCTTAATCTCCAGCAAGAACACACCTTCACCGGCAGTATGTGACAAAGCCTAAAGACCAGCTTTGGTTCGGCTTTCGTTGTAGAGAGGCTGCAACTGCTAAGTACTAGGTATAAGGAGAAGGTATAAGAGGCATTTACTAGCTTTAACAGGAACCTGCACAGCCAAGCTTGTCGGCAAATGGGAGAAGTCCAAAACTGAGCCATCTCTAAATAGGAGGCTGACGCAAAAAGCTGGCATCAGGTAGAGTGGGATCCAAAACCTGGTAGTCCTTCGTTAAGGACTGACAACGTTATTCACCTGATGAACTTATTCTACCTCTAAATCGACAGGATGGGAACATTTCTTCTAGTAGTCACGAGAAAGCTGACCTCTTAGCTGTACACTTAGCTGCCAAGAAACAAATTCCTCATCCAATGAGGGACTCTTCTTGTCTAGCAGCAAGAACTGTGTCAAGGTTAACAGTGGTGACAATAAGGCAAGATGAGGTATATCTGTTCCTTCAATCGCTGGACCAAGAAAAGGCTGTGGGCCCAGATAAGTTCAGCCCAAGATGTGCAGACGAGCTAGCAACACCTGTAACACGCATCTATCAGCAGTGCTTAACACAGTGTAAATGAACTTCAGTGGAAAGAGGCAAATATAGTCCCTCTTCACACAAAGACAGGAAGAGTTGGAAATCAGCAATTACAGACTAGTGTCATTCCTGTCAATCACTGACAAGTTTCTTGAGGCAATAGAATACCACTCACTTCAGTGTGACCGTCAGTAAGGTTACTCTGCTGTTGATCTGTTATTAATCCTCTCCACTAAGTGGCATCAGACACTTGATGAATCCAAAGTCAGCTTAGTTGCACTGGATATTGCTGGTGCTTTCGACCGAGGATGGCACCAGGAACTCTTGGCAAAACTGGAAGCATTAGAAATTGCAGGCTCTACACTATGTCTCCTCAGAGATTACCGTCAAAATAAGTGTAGTTCTCAACTGGAAAGAGTTAGCAAGACATCCTATTAGTTCAAGTGGTCCACAGGAAAGTGTGCTTGGGGCATTGTTATGTAATGTCTACTTCAATGACCTCCTTCATCTCTTCCCAGAATCACATGCATATGCAGACGATGTACTCTGACACTTACTTATCTAAGAGAGCTATATCAGCCAGAGGAAAGCAATTGCAGGTCACATTTCTTCCTGAGAAAACAAAAATGATGGTCTCTACGCATCATGACGGTAATGCTGGAGCAGTGGTAAGAATAAATGGGAGAATGTTGGAACCCGGGGACGAAGCTGATATCTTTGGAGTGAAATTTGACTCCAAACTGACCATGAAGAACCATGTTAAAAATATTGCAAACAAAGCAGTCTGGTGAACAGTATAGGTTGCAGGATTCTGCACGAGGAACAAATACACTCACACCTTGAGTATGCTCCATTTTCCTTGACTGCCTTCTCTCCGTCTCATCTGCGACTTCTTGACAGAATAGGGAACAGAGCAAAACAACTCAAATCTTATTTGGATCCAGCCAGCCTAGATCTCTCATTTCAGCAGAGCCTTCAATACCGGAGCGATATGGGTGGCCTTACTGTTCTGTACAAGGCCAATATTGCCATCATTGACCTCTTCGCTCTCGGGCCGAGAGGTTGTGCTGCGCAGTTGCTCCTGGTCCAGGCTTTGCGCAACTTCCGATTTTCTACAAGATGGCGACCAGTGTTCGGAGGAGGAGCAACACGGTGTGTGTGGAGCTTCTTAAGGGAGCTATTTACCCAGCTAACGCTTCTGTGTTGCTGCCGGCGATAATCCGTGACACTTTTTGTATTTGTCATGAAGACCTATATGGCATTGCGCTAAATGGTTTGACGAGGATCTTCGTGAAGTTTGGTACCGTGGAGGCATATGAAAAAACTGTGGAGAGGTACCAGGAGAAGCGCCTCACTGTCAACACTGGGATAGAAGTCCGGCTCAGGGATGCCTCGAAACATTACACCTTTGTGAGGGTTCGTAATGTGCCATTTGAGGCCATTGGATTGGATGTCAGCGAGGCCTTTGAAAGGTATGGTGTGGTGCATTCTACGACTATGGGAAGGTGGACTGAAGGAATATATGCCGGGTTGCCAGAAGGTTCCTTTACATTGAAAATGACTTTGAAAAGGCCTATACCATCCTATGTACTGCTGGAGGACTTTAGGACGCAGGTGTTTGTTACCTATGCGGGTCAGCGTAGGACATGTCGTGTGTGTGGGGCATATGATCACATGGCGGCGGGGTGTCCCACCGTCATGGCCCCAAGAACAATGGTTAGACAGGTACCTATGATGCATAAACCCTTGGAGGAGCCAACACCTGAGATTGTGGAAGGACTGGGAAAGGCCAGTGGGGCAGAAGTGGGGAAAGGTGTAGGGGAAAGTTGTGTAACGTCCCCTGAGGAGTTGAGTGCTCCAACAATCGATGGGCCTGAAAAAGATAATGAGTCTGGGGATTTGGTGGAGGTGGGTGACCTCCAGGTGGACCTATCGCAACCATTGCAAGAGATGTTGCGAACGTTTCTGGAAGATCCGGAGGTGATTTCCTCTGGAGTTGAAGGACACTTACAGGTGGAGGAGGGTAGGATTAACCAGGACGTGAGCGTGCTGGAAGCTGGGGAAGACAGGTTGCAGGTGCAGGAAGTGGAGGCTGATGTGCATAGGGATGGGGACATAAATGTAATGGAGGTAGGAGGAGAATCGAGAAAGAGGGCAGGAGAGGTGTCAGATGATGATGTCCTCACACCTGGCCAGTGTATAGGTAAGAAAACATGGGTAGAGATGGCACAGAAGGGGAAGGTGGGGGCACAGGTGAGGGTATGGAATCAGGGAGTGAGGAGTGTTAGGAATAAAGGTTTAGGGAAGTGTCACGGCCCGCCAGCAGAAGCACAGAGGAAAGCCCCTTTGGCGTATTCAAGTGTTTAACGATTAATGTGAATGGCCTAAGGGCTGAAATTAAACGTAGGTGGGTGGAGGTAGTATTAAGACGATATGATGTAGACATAATTTTTATACAAGAGCATAATTTTAGGTGTGGTCGAAAGTTGAGATTGAAAGGTTATGAGGTGTATGCAGGTAACTCAGGGAAATTAAAGGGTGGGGTGGCTGTGGGGGTGAAGGAGTCCAGTCCCTTTCGGTTGTTAGCTTGGGAGGAGGAGGGAGGGTGGTGAGGGTGGATGGGAATTAAGAACATAAGAAGAAGAATGTTCTTAATTCCCATCCATAAGAAGGATGGAAATTAAGAACATTCTTCTTCTTATGTTCTTAATTCCCATCCACCCTCACCACCCTCCCTCCCCCCTCCTCCCATCCACCCCATCCACTCTTCTTCTTCTTAGGGTGGATGGGAATTGGGGCGACATTCGGGTATGTTTCATGGGAATATATATGCCAGCTGACAGTAATCGACGTGTAAAGGAAGAATTTGTAAGGGAGGTTTTGACATATCATTTACGGGGTTTGCCTATGATTACTCTGTTGGGTGGGGATTGGAATTGTATAAACAGGAAAAAAGATGTAGAACCTAGAGGGGCGGGTTGTTAGTTAGGGGCGTTGCATGTTTTACTGAGGGAGGCGGGAGTGTTCGATGTGGTACGGGGTGATGGGTAGAGGGTGGATCATACTTTTGTGAGGAGAGGCTATGCAGCCCGGTTGGATCGTGTTTATGCAACAAAGGACGTTACAGTGGGGAGGGTGCAAACGCTTGATATTGGTTTTTCGGACCATCGTGGTGTATTAGTAGAGGTGGAGTGGGATGGAATGGTCCGAAGGTACAATGGTTATTGGAAGTTGAATGTGTGTTTGCTGCAGGGGAAGGGGGAAGGGAGATCATTTGAGGAATGGTGGGGGTCCTTCTAGTTAGAAGGAGCAGAGGTACGGGAGAAAGATTTTTTGGGCTGGTGGGAAAAAAGTGCGAAGGAGGGAATAAGGGACTTTTACAGGAATCAAGGAAGGGATGAGGCAAGGTGGAAGTTTGGTCTTCAGAAGTATTTGGAGGGTCAGCTTAATGAATGCTATGAGGGAGGGGTTGGTAAGTATGGGGAAATAGAGGGGTTACGGGGAAGGTTGAGGGATATTCAAAATTATCGTTTTGATGCGATCAGAGTAAGAGGAGGTATTGAGGAGGCATTGTGGGGAGACAGACCGTCAGGTTGCGTGTTGAGGAGGTTTAGAGATAGGCAGAGGGGTAACACGATTATGGGGATTGAGGTGTGTACAGGGGTGGGAGGATATGGAGTGGGACAGGTGCTCAGGACAACGGATGGCATAAGCAATTATGCCAATCTTTGGTTTGGGAGAAAATTATCAATGAGTGTAGGGACGGTTAGTGACAGGGAGGTCCTTCAGGAAGGGATCCTGTGTCATTTGGGGGAGGACGACCGTAAGGAGTTGGGTGGAAGTATAAGTGAGGAGGAGGTGGGGGAGGCAGTGTCTAGATTAAGTCTAGGGAAGGCACCAGGGTTAGACGGAATACCGAATGATTTCTATGTAGTGCATTGGGAAACGTTGAGAGAATGTTTAGTGCTTTTGTTTAATTGTATGAAGGATGGGGGTCGGTTGGGGGAGACGCAGGGGACAGGGGTAGTTGTTCTGGTTCCGAAAGGTGGGGGGGGGGAGAACCTTGGGAAATTACAGGGCGATATCCCTCATGTGTGGAGATTATAAAATCCTCGCAAAACTTTTTAACGAATAGAATGAAAACGGTGATTGACAAAGTCATACATCAGGGGCAGTTTGGTATACCTGGAAGAGGTATGTGTATAGGACATAGGAGAATCCGGGATTTTATTGAGGGTAGGACCGGGGGGGGGTGTCTTGGGAATAGATTGGAAGGAAGCGTATGATTGTGTGAATAGAAGCATGTTGGGAATTATATTAAGGAGTCAAGGATTTGGGGAGGAAATTGCTGGATGGGTTGAGACATTGTATAGTTCTGCGAAGGTGCGTGTGCAGGTGAATGGTAAGTTGGGGAAACAGGTGGTGATGGAAAGGGGTCTGAGACAGGGGTGTCCCATATCTCAGATCCTTTTTGCGTACATGCAGGATCCCTTTTATAGGTTATTAGAAAAAGGAGTAGGAGAGAGGGGAAGAGGGGGGGGCGAGTAGTATGGGCATAGTGGGGTATGTGGATGATACTACTGTATTGGTGGGTGGGACAGAAGGGCTGGTCTTTGGAGAAGCGACGAGGATGAGGGTTAATGGAGCCAAGTCTAAGTTATTGGAGGTGGGTATGTGGGTGGGAGGGGGGCTTGGGGAGGTGTATGGATGGAATGTTGTGGATAGAATAAAGATCTGTGGAATTGTGTATATGGCAGATGTGAGAGTGGCCAGGCAGGTGAATTCTGAGGAGGTGGTGGGTAGGGCTTTGGGTAGAATGAGGGTTGGAGGGCGGGGGATGTTACACTGTTGAAACGGGTGGTGATGGTGAACACTCTTGTATACAGTAAGGTGTGGAATGTAGCTGCAGTGTATCCTTTAAGGATGGCCGACATCAGAGAATTACAAAATAAAGTGTTACGGTATTAGTGGAGGTATGGGAGGCCATGGCTTCAAAAGGAAGTTGTCATGATGAGTGTCAAGAGGGGGGGGGGGGAGGTGTGCCTCATTTCTTTGGAACATTGTGTGAAAGCAGTTTATGTGAAACAGTGTTTTTTACGGAAGGGGGGGGGGTGAGAGGTCAACGAGTAGGAGTGGTCATGGAGGATGTAAGGAAGTGGTGGGGGAGCTACCTGAGGGTGTGTGAGGACATGGCTAGACAGTTATTGGCAATGAGGGAACCTAAAAGGGCAAAGGTGGGTAGGTTGGGGAGGGGGAGTGAAAAGGGTGGGGTGGAACAGGGCCAAGAGAATTTTCCAGTTTATGATTGGAGGGGGATTTGGGGTGGGTTCAGGAAGATCCGTTTATTGCCTAAGGTACGGGAGGTGGTTTACAGATTTTTATTAGGTATATTGGCATCGAGGTCTGAATTATATAGGATGGGGTTGGTGGGTACGAATGAATGTCAGAGGTGAGGAGATGAGGAGACAGCATATCATGCTGTATATTTTTGTGAGTCTTTAGAGGGGGTGAGGCTATGGTTGGTAAGGGTGATTGGATTGGTGGGGGAGAGGAAATTTTTGACCATATGAGCTTTAAGCTTTGATGTTGGGGGAGTATCGAGAGAGGTGGGGAGGGCAATCATGTATGTAGTTGCGGATTTTTTGTATGTATCATGGGGAATGAGAGAGGTGGGAGGGGACTGTAGGGTGAAAGCCTTAGCGGCTCACGTGTATCGCTCAATGTGTAGGAATAGGCTATTATAGAGAACTAAGAAAACAGCCAGAAAAACTAGCAAAATATCAAGAGAACTAACAAAAGATCCAGAGAACTAAGAAAACAGTCAGAAAAACTAGCAAAACATCCAGAGAACTAACAAAAGATCCAGAGAAGTAAGAAAACAGACAAAAAAATAGCAAAATATCCAGAGAACTAACAAAAGATCCAGAAAACTAAGAAAACAGCCAGAAAAAAATAGCAAAATATCAAGAGAACTAACACAAGATCCAGAGAACTAAGAAAACAGCCAGAAAAACTAGCAAAATATCCAGAGAACTAACAAAAAATCCAGAGAACTAAGAAAACAGTCAGAAAAACTAGCAAAATATCCAGAGAACTAACAAAAGATCCAGAGAACTAAGAAAACAGCTAGAAAAAGTTGCAAAATATAAAGAGAACTAACAAATGATCCAGAGAACTAAGAAAACAGCCAGAAAAAATAGCAAAATATCCAGAGAACTAACAAAAGATATAAAGAACTAAGAAAACAGCCAGAAAAAATAGCAAAATATCCAGAGAACTAACAAAAGATCCAGAGAACTAAGAAAACAGCCAGCAAACAATAGAAAAATATCCAGAGAACTAACAGATGATCTAGAGAAAAAATAGCAAAGAAACAGCCAGAAAAAATAGCAAAATATCAAGAGAACTAACAAAAGATCCAGAGAACTAAGAAAACAGTCAGAAAAACTAGCAAAATATCCAGAGAACTAACAAAAGATCCAGGGAGGTAAGAAAACAGCCAAAAAAATAGCAAAATATCCAGAGAACTAACAAAAGTTCCAGAGAACTAAGAAAACAGCCAGAAAAAATAGCAATATATCAAGAGAACTAACAAAAGATCCAGAGAACTAAGAAAACATCCAGAAAAAACTAGAAAAATATCCAGAGAACTAACAAAAGATCCAAAGAACTAAGAAAACAGTCAGAAAAACTAGCAAAATATCCAGAGAACTAACAAAAGATCCAATGAACTAAGAAAACAGCCAGAAAAACTAGCAAAATATCGAGAGAACTTACAAAAGATCCAGAGAACTAAGAAAACAGCCAGAAAAATTAGAAAAATATACAGATAACTAACAAAAGATCCAGAGAACTAAGAACACAGTCAGAAAAACTCGCAAAATATCCAGAGAACTAATAAAGGATCCAGAGAACTAAGAAAACAGCCAGAAAAAATTGCAAAATATCCAGAGAACTAACAAAAGATCCAGAGAACTAAGAAAACAGCCAGAAAAAATAGCAAAATATCCAGAGAACTAACAAAAGATCCAGAGAACTAAGAAAACAGCCAGAAAACTATCAAAATATCCAGAGAACTAACAAAAGATCCAGAGAACTAGGAAAACAGTCACAAAAAATAGCAAAATATCTAGAGAACTAACAAAAGATCCAGAGAACTAAGAAAACAGCTAGAAAAAATAGCAAAATATCCAGAGAACTAAGAAAACAGCCAGAAAAAATAGCAAAATATCCAGAGAACTAACAAAAGATCCAGAGAACTAAGAAAACAGACAGAAAAAATAGCAAAATATCCAGAGAACTAAAACAAGATCCAGAGAACTAACAAAAGATCCAGAGAACTAAGAAAACAGTCAGAAAAACTAGCAAAATATCTAGAGAACTAACAAAAGATCTAGAGAACTAGGAAAACAGCCACAAAAAATAGCAAAATATCCAGAGAACTAACAAAAGTTCCAGAGAACTAAGAAAACAGTCAGAAAAACTAGCAAAATATCCAAAGAACTAACAAAAGATCCAGAAAACTAAGAAAAGAGCCAGAAAAAAATAGCAAAATACCCAGAGAACTAACAAAACATCCAGAGTACTAAGAAAACAGCCAGAAAAAATAGCAAAATATCAAGAGAACTGACAAAAGATCCAGAGAACTAAGAAAACAGTCAGAAAAACTGGCAAAACATCCAGAGAACTAACAAAATATCCAGAGAAGTAAGAAAACAGCCAAGAAAATAGGAAAATATCCAGAGAACTAACAAAAGTTCCAGAGAACTAAGAAAACAGCCAGAAAAAATAGCAAAATATCAAGAGAACTAACAAAAGATCCAGAGAACTAAGAAAACAGCCAGAAAAACTAGCAAAATATCCAGAGAACTAACAAAAGATCCAGAGAACTAAGAAAACAGTCAGAAAAACTAGCAAAATATCCAGAGAACTAACAAAAGATCCAGAGAACTAAGAAAACAGCTAGAAATAGTTGCAAAATATCCAGAGAACTAAGAAAACAGCCTGAAAAAATAGCAAAATATCCAGAGAACTAACAAAAGATCTAAAGAACTAAGAAAACAGCCAGAAAAAATAGCAAAATATCCAGAGAACTAACAAAAGATCCAGAGAACTAAGAAAACAGCCAGAAAAAAATAGAAAAATATCCAGAGAACTAACAAAAGATCTAGAGAAAAATAGCAAAGAAACAGCCAGAAAAAATAGCAAAATATCAAGAGAACTAACAAAAGATCCAGAGAACTAAGAAAACAGTCAGAAAAACTAGCAAAATATCGAGAGAACTAACAAAAGATCCAGGGAGGTAGGAAAACAGCCAAAAAAATAGCAAAATATCCAGAGAACTAACAAAAGTTCCAGAGAACTAAAAAAACAGCCAGAAAAAATAACAATATATCAACCACCCAGGGAGGTACTACCGTCCTGCCAGGTGACTGTGAAACAGAAACCTGAAACTGTTTTACATGATGGTAGGATTGCTGGTGTCTTTTTTCTGTCTCATAAACACGCTGGATAACAGGTATATCTAGCTATTTCTACTTACACTTTAGGTCACACTACACTGGCATACACATGCATATATATACATACACACATCTAGGTTTTTCTTCTTTTTCTTAATAGCTCTTGTTCTTTTTATTTTCTCTATTGTCCATGGGGAAGTGGAAAAGAATCTTTCCTCCGTAAGCCATGCGTGTCGTATGAGGCGACTAAGATGCCGGGAGCAATGGGCTAGTAACCCCTTCTCCTGTACAAATCCACTAAAAACGAGAAGAAGAAAAACTTTATAAAATTGGGTTGTCTGAATGTGCGTGGATGTAGTGCGGATGATAAGAAAGAAATGATTGCCGATGTTATGAATGAAAAGAAGTTGGATGTCTTGGCCCTAAGCGAAACAAAGCTGAAGGGGGTAAGCGAGTTTCAGTGGGGAAAATAAATGGGATTAAGTCAGGAGTATCTGAGAGAGTTAGAGCTAAGGAAGGGTAGCAATAATGTTGAAGGATCAGTTATGGAAGGAAAAGAGGGAATATAAATGTGTAAATTCAAGGATTATGTGGATTAAAATAAGGGTCGGATGCGAAAAGTGGGTCATAATAAGCGTGTATGCACCTGGAGAAGAGAGGAGTGTAGAGGAGAAGGGGAGATTTTGGGAAATGTTAAGCGAATGTATAGGAACTTTTGAACCAAATGAGAGAGTAATTGTGGTAGGGGACCTAAATGCTAAAGTGGGAGAAACATGCAGAGAGGGTGTAGTAGGTAAGTTTGGGGTGCCAGGTGTAAATGATAATGGGAGCCCTTTGATTGAACTTTGTATAGAAAGGGGTTTAGTTATAGGTAATACATATTTTAAGAAAAAGAGGATAAATAAGTATACAAGATATGATGTAGGGCGTAATGACAGTAGTTTGTTGGACTATGTATTGGTAGATAAAAGACTGTTGAGTAGACTTCAGGATGTACATGTTTATAGAGGGGCTACAGATATATCAGATCACTTTTTAGTTATAGCTACAGTGGGAGTAAAAGGTAGATGGGATACAAGGAAAATAGAATCAGTAAGTAAAAGAGAGGTGAAGGTTTATAAACTAAAAGAGGAGGCAGTTAGGGTAAGATATAAACAACTATTGGAGGATAGATGGGCTAGTGAGAGTGTAGGCAATGGGGTCGAAAATGTATGGGGTAGATTTAAAAATGTAGTGTTAGAGTGTTCAGCAGAAGTTTGTGGTTACAGGCGAGTGGGTGCGGAGGGAAGAGGAGCGATTGGTGGAATGATGATGTAAAGAGAGTAGTAGGGAGAAAAGTTAGCATATGAGAGGTTTTTACAAAGTAGAAGTGATGCAAGGAGGGAAGAGTATATGGAGAGAAAAAGAGGTTAAAAGAGTGGTGAAGCAATGTAAAAAGAGAGCAGATGAGAGAGTGGGTGAGATGTTATCAGCAAATTTGTTGAAAATAAGAAAAGTTTTGGAATGAGATTAATAAGTTGAGGAAGCCTAGAGAACAAATGGATTTGACAGTTAAAAATAGGAGAGGAGAGTTATTAAATGGAGAGTTAGAGGTATCGGGAAGATGGAGAGAATATTTTGAGGATTTGTTAAATGTTGATGAAGACAGGGAAGCTGTGATTTCGTGTGTAGGGCAAGGAGGAATAACATCTTGTAGGAGTGTGGAAGAGCCAGTTGTGGGTGTAGGGAAATTCGTGAGGCAGTGGGTAGAATGAAAGGGGGTAAGGCAGCTGGGATTGATGGGATAAAGATAGAAATGTTAAAAGCAGGTGGGGATATAATTTTGGAGTGGTTGGTGCTATTTCTTAATAAATGTATGGAAGAGGTTAAGGTACCTAGGGATTAGCAGAGAGCGTGTATTGTTCCTTTGTATAAAGGCAAAGGGACAAAAGAGAGTGCAAAAATTATAGGGGAATAAGTCTGTTGAGTGTACCTGGTAAAGTGTATGGTAGAGTTATTATTGAAAGAATTAAGAGTAAAACAGAAAGCAGGATAGCAGATGAACAAGGGGCTTTAGGAAAGGTAGGGGTGTGTAGACCAAGTGTTTACAGTGAAACATATAGGTGAACAGTATT
>WNWK01023689.1:0-30741 GCA_009830355.1 Cherax destructor | reverse complement strand
CCACACCTGTGTTGTCTCCCCACCCTCACACCTGTGTTGTCTCCCCACCCTCACACCTGTGTTGTCTCCCCACCCTCACACCTGTGTTGTCTCCCCACCCTCACACCTGTGTTGTCTCCCCACCCTCACACCTGTGTTGTCTCCCCACCCTCACACCTGTGTTGTTTCCCCACCCTCACACCTGTGTTGCATCATTACAACCAGCATTGCCATCACCAGCAGCACCACCAGTATCACTAGCAATACCGCTAACACAACACCAGCACCACCGCCAACACAACACCAGCAGCACCACCAGCAACACTACCACCGGCACCATCAACACCACCACCAGCACTACCACCGGCACCATCAACACCACCACCAGTACTACCACCGGCACCATCAACACCACCAACAGCACTACCACCAGATTTATCAGCACCTCCACTACTAGCAGCACCATCAGCAGCAGCATTACCTGCACCACCACACCACTAACAGCACCACCAACAACACCAGCACCACCAGTACTTCCAGCAGCACCAGCACATCCAGGCACCACCCCAGCACCACCACCAGCACTACCCTCACCACCTGCACCACCAGCAGCAGCACCACCACCACCAGGACCACCCATAGAACCACCATCACCACCAGCACTACCACCATCATCGCTACCAGCATTACCAGCACCACCAGAAGCCGCACCAACACCTCCATCAGCATCACTTGAAGCACCAGCAGCACCACCATCACCACCAGCACTACCACCACCATCCCCACCAGCATTTGCAGAACCACAAGCAGCAGCACCAGCACCTCCAGCAGCATCACCTGAAGCACCAACAGCACTACCACCACCAGCATTACATGCACCACCACTACCAGCAGCAGCACCACCAACACCAGTAACAGCACCAGTAGCAGCACCAGTAGCAGCACCACCACCATCCGTAACAGCACCAGCAGCACCATCCTCACCAGTACCACCACCAGCATCACCACCAGTACCAGCACCACTAGCACCACCACCAGCAACACCATCACCAGAAGCACTTCCAGCAGCACCAGCAGCCCCATCACAACGAGGCACCACCACTATCACCACCCCAGCACCACCACCAGCACTACCAGCACCACCTGCACCACCAGCAACACCGACAGCAGCACCACCACCACCAGCACGAGAAGCACTAGGAGCAGCACCATAACCATAAGCAGCACCACCACCATCACTACCACCAGCACCACCTGCACCACCACCTACACCGCCACCAGCACCACCTACACTACTACCCACCACCAGCTCGCTTACTAGCACTACTAGCACCACCACCAGCTCGATCACTAGCACTACCAGCACCACCACCAGCTCGCTCACTAGCACTACCAGCACCACCACCAGCTCGCTCACTAGCACTACCAGCACCACCACCAGCTCGCTCACTAGCACTACCAGCACCACCACCAGCTCGCTCACTAGCACTACCAGCACCACCACCAGCTCGCTCACTAGCACTACCAGCACCACCACCAGCTCGCTCACTAGCACTACCAGCACCACCACCAGCTCGCTCACTAACACTTCCAGCACCACACCAGCTCGCTCACAGCACTACCAGCACCACCACCAGCCGCCACTCAGCACTACCAGCACCACCACCAGCTCCACTCACCACTAGCAGCTCACCAGCACCACCACCAGCTCCCACTAACACTCACCAGCACCACCACCAGCTCGCTCACTAGCACTACCAGCACCACTACTAGCACCTCCACTAGCACCACCAGCAGCACCACCAGTGGGTGAGGGTGCCACAGAGTTTTAAATATAAATCAGCCGGATAGAGTGAGTCGTCATCACTTAAAGGAGAGAGAAGCCTTCCTTCTGCAGCAGTCCCCACGTCTTCTGTAGGAGTCCCCACGTCTTCTGCAGGAGTCCCCACGTCTTCTGCAGTAGTCCCCGCGTCTTCTGTAGGAGTCCCCACGTCTTCTGTAGGAGTCCCCATGTCTTCTGTAGGAGTCCCCCACGTCTTCTGCAGCAGTCCCCACGTCTTCTGCAGCAGTCCCCACGTCTTCTGCAGCAGTCCCCACGTCTTCTGCAGCAGTCCCCACGTCTTCTGCAGAGTCCCCGTTTCTGTAGGAGTCTCCACGTCTTCTGTAGGAGTCCCCACGTCTTCTGTAGGAGTCCCCACGTCTTCTGTAGGAGTCCCCCACGTCTTCTGTAGGAGTCCCCACGTCTACTGTAGGAGTCCCCCACGTCTTCTGTAGGAGTCCTTCACGTCTTCTGTAGGAGTCCCCCACGTCTTCTGCAGTAGTCCCTACGTTTTTTGTAGGAGTCCCGACGTTTTCTGTAGGAGTCCCCACGTCTTCTGTAGGAGTCCCCACGTCTTCTGTAGGAGTCCCCCACGTCTTCTGCAGCAGTCCCCACGTCTTTTGCAGCAGTCCCCACGTCTTCTGCAGCAGTCCCCACGTCTTCTGCAGCAGTCCCCACGTCTTCTGCAGCAGTCCCCACGTCTTCTGCAGCAGTCCCCACGTCTTCTGCAGTTGTCCCCGCGTCTTCTGTAGGAGTCTCCACGTCTTCTGTAGGAGTCCCCACGTCTTCTGTAGGAGTCCCCCACGTCTTCTGTAGGAGTCCCGACGTCTTCTGTAGGAGTCCCCCACGTCTTCTGTAGGAGTCCCCCACGTCTTCTGTAGGAGTCCCGACGTCTTCTGTAGGAGTCCCCCACGTCTTCTGTAGGAGTCCTTCACGTCTTCTGTAGGAGTCCTTCACGTCTTCTGTAGGAGTCCCCCACGTCTTCTATAGGAGTCCCCTGCTAAAAAATGGAGATATCTCCAGAGAATACTAGAAGGTCAACTTATTGATCGCCCTCTAGAATCTAGGGTGTTTCTGGTGAGAGAGTTTAGTGGAGTCATGTGGTACATTACGTGGCTTCTCAACATCTCTTCTTGGACAACGAAGGTTATCTAGGTGGTAATAATTACGGTTAATCTAACTTGAATAATTATGGTGATAAACACCTACGCAACTCTTGGTATATACCTTAGTATACTTACATATCATAGCTGTGCTGTACATATAAACATATTGTGCTCTAAGCACATTTGATAAAATACTGTACTACTCTAATACTACTAATAAGTACCGTCTTGTACTTTGCTATGATGAGATGTACTCATAAGTACAAGAATAATGGTGTGTGTGTGTGTTTGTGTAAGTGCTCAGTATGTGTTCAGTAATGCTCAGTATGTGTTCAGTAATGCTCAGTATGTGTTCAGTAATGCTCAGTATGTGTTCAGTAATGCTCAGTATGTGCTCAGTAATGCTCAGTATGTGTTCAGTAATGCTCAGTATGTGTTCAGTAATGCTCAGTATGTGTTCAGTAATGCTCAGTATGTGTTCAGTAATGCTCAGTATGTGTTCAGTAATGCTCAGTATGTGCTCAGTAATGCTCAGTATGTGTTCAGTAATGCTCAGTATGTGTTCAGTAATGCTCAGTATGTGTTCAGTAATGCTCAGTATGTGTTCAGTAATGCTCAGTATGTGTTCAGTAATGCTCAGTATGTGTTCAGTAATGCTCAGTATGTGTTCAGTAATGCTCAGTATGTGCTCAGTAATGCTCAGTATGTGTTCAGTAATGCTCAGTATGTGTTCAGTAATGCTCAGTATGTGTTCAGTAATGCTCAGTATGTGTTCAGTAATGCTCAGTATGTGTTCAGTAATGCTCAGTATGTGCTCAGTAATGCTCAGTATGTGTTCAGTAATGCTCAGTATGTGTTCAGTAATGCTCAGTATGTGTTCAGTAATGCTCAGTATGTGTTCAGTAATGCTCAGTATGTGTTCAGTAATGCTCAGTATGTGTTCAGTAATGCTCAGTATGTGTTCAGTAATGCTCAGTATGTGCTCAGTAATGCTCAGTATGTGTTCAGTAATGCTCAGTATGTGTTCAGTAATGCTCGGTATGTGCTCAGTAATGCTCAGTATGTGTTCAGTAATGCTCAGTATGTGCTCAGTAATGCTCAGTATGTGTTCAGTAATGCTCAGTATGTGTTCAGTAATGCTTGTATGTGCTCAGTAATGCTCGTATGTGTTCAGTAATGCTCAGTATGTGCTCAGTAATGCTCAGTATGTGTTCAGTAATGCTCAGTATGTGTTCAGTAATGCTCAGTATGTGTTCAGTAATGCTCAGTATGTGCTCAGTAATACTCGATATGTGCTCAGTAATGCTCGGTTTGAGCTCAGTAATGCTCGGTTTGAGCTCAGTAATCCTTGGTATGAGCTCAGTAATGCTCGGTATGAGCTCAGTAATGCTCGGTATGAGCTCAGTAATGCTCGGTTTGAGCTCAGTAATGCTCGGTATGTGCTCAGTAATCCTTGGTATGAGCTCAGTAATCCTTGGTATGAGCTCAGTAATGCTCGGTATGAGCTCAGTAATGCTCGGTATGAGCTCAGTAATGCTCGGTTTGAGCTCAGTAATGCTCGGTATGAGCTCAGTAATGCTCGGTTTGAGCTCAGTAATGCTCGGTATGAGCTCAGTAATGCTCGGTTTGAGCTCAGTAATGCTCGGTATGAGCTCAGTAATGCTCGGTATGTGCTCAGTAATCCTTGGTATGAGCTCAGTAATGCTCGGTTTGAGCTCAGTAATGCTCGGTTTGAGCTCAGTAATGCTCGGTATGAGCTCAGTAATGCTCGGTATGAGCTCAGTAATGCTCGGTTTGAGCTCAGTAATGCTCGGTTTGAGCTCAGTAATCCTTGGTATGAGCTCAGTAATGCTCGGTATGAGCTCAGTAATGCTCGGTATGAGCTCAGTAATGCTCGGTATGAGCTCAGTAATCCTTGGTTTGAGCTCAGTAATGCTCGGTATGAGCTCAGTAATGCTCGGTATGAGCTCAGTAATGCTCGGTATGAGCTCAGTAATGCTCGGTATGAGCTCAGTAATGCTCGGTATGAGCTCAGTAATGCTCGGTTTGAGCTCAGTAATCCTTGGTATGAGCTCAGTAATGCTCGGTATGAGCTCAGTAAAACTCGGCTCGACTTAGAATATGATTGACAACAAGGTCCTAAAAAGCTAACTTGTGGACCATCAATGCAACAGCTTGCTTAAACAATGTGACGACCCATTCGTTCAACAGCAGTAATGGTGGAAGCAGCAGTAAACAGCACGGTGTCAGGCAAGGAACAAGAACACCAAAAACAACCCTAACTGCGGACCCTTCAACAAATCCTACACCAAAGGCATAAAACTCCCTTATTACTGAAACTTAGTTCAGCAATTCCAATTTCCCGACTACGACAAATGTAGGTCGAGAGTTGAACTCGGGACCAGAGATGTAGTCTAAATAAATCTGTAAAGTGAATTACGAGAAGTATGTCCTGGCTCACCATCAGAGACATACTCTACCAAAAACACGAGCTAGGACAATAGTATTCTCCCATACAGAGCAAAACACGGGGTGTTTCCTCGAGGAAGAGCGAGAGAGAGAGAGAGAAGCAGAGCCTGCAGATACAAGGTCAGATGTGGTACCAGGTCAGGTGTGGTACCAGGTCAGGTGTGGAACTAGCCGGTACAATGTGGTAACAGGTCAAGGTGGTACCAGGTCAGTGTGTACAGCTTGCTGGCACAAATTCAAAACCCAGTGGCAGGTAATTGTTGCAGACCTCATGCTAGCAATCAAAACTCCAGTGAGCAGGTAGTTGTTGCAGCTTTACCTATATATTAAAATCAATGAAAGTCAATAAAACCATGGTATTTTATTTAGCTTTAATGAAACATCACACAGTAAAATTATATGAAAGCCCCAGTATTATTTATTGTGCCCTTTTTCAGGGTCCCCACGTCTTCTACAGGAGTCCCCCACGTCTTCTACAGGAGTCCCCACGTCTTCTGCAGGAGTCCCCACGTCTTCTGCAGGAGTCCCCACGTCCCCTTTCTGCAGGAGTTCTCACGTCTTCTACAGGAGTCCCCACGTCTTCTGCAGGAGTCCCCACGTCTTCTGCAGGAGTCCAACGTCTTCTGCAGGAGTCCTCACGTTTCTACAGGAGTCCCCACGTCTTCTTCAGGAGTCCCCACGTCTTCTGCAGGAGTCCTCCACGTCTTCTACAGGAGTCCCCACGTCTTCTGCAGGAGTCCCCCACGTCTTCTACAGTTTTGTACCATTGTTCAATTCTTCTGTTGCATACCAATGTTCAGTTCTATGACACTGTTCACCTCTTTTGTTCTGCATCGTTGTTCAGTTCTATGATATTGTTCATACTATTTTATGCTCCATTAACATTTTTAGTTGGATTTCAATGTTCACTCACGTTCAACAATTGAACGTTCGTACTGCTTCACTACCAAGTTCTTCAGTGTTCACTCGGCTTGTTCAACAACTGAACGTTCAGAGGTCAGAGGTCACGAAAAAAAAAATATATATATATACGTATTTATCATTATTTTTTTGAGAATTCTTCCGACATGAAAACGCCATTTTCCTTCACCATCCACCATTAAATAATTTTCAAAAAACATTATTTATGGTGGAATTGAGGAGAACTGATGATTAATTTGCTTTTGTCATTCCATTGTTTGGTCTGACACGGATTCTTCTCTTTTAGTGATCAGCCCAAAAATGTTAGAAATGTTTTAAATTTCGTCAGACGAAATCATTATTATTTTTTTTTACCTTCGAAAAAGTTCAGTATTATAATTTACATGTATATAATTATTATTATTACTATTATCATTATTATTATTATTGTCGTTATTATTATTATTATTATTATTGGCGTTTTAATTATTATAAATATTATTATTATTATTATTATTATTATTATTATTATTATTATTATTATTATTATTATTATTATTATTATTATTATTATTATTATTATTATTATTATAACTATTATTATTATTAATAGTAGTAGTAGTATTTACACGCTCCCGTCGTCTCCCACAAATAGTGACATAGAAAAGAAAATATCATCATTCACTCAACAGCTGTTTTTCCGGAAGAGTGCACTTATTACAGTTCATATGACCTTCGAAGTGCAACATCCACACCTCCTTCAGAGTGCAGGCACTGTACTTCCCATCTCCACTCCTTCAGAGTGCAGGCACTGTACTTCTAACCTCCACTCCTTCAGAGTGCAGGTACTGAACTCCTACCTCCACTCCTTCAGAGTGCGGGCACTATACTTCCCAGCTCCACTCCTGCAGAGTGCAAGCACAGTACTTCCCACCAACCATCCTGACGAGTGCAGACACTGTACTTCCCACCACCACTATCCTGCAGAGTGCAGACACTGTACTTCCCACAACCACTGTTTCTGCAGAGTGCACACACTGTATTTCCCACCACCTCTCCTACAGAGTGCAGACACTGTACTTCCCACCATCACTCATGCAGAATACAGACACTGTTCTTCCTACCACCACCACTCCTCCTTCAGAGTGCAGGCACTGTACTCCTACCTCCACTCCTTCAGAGTACAGACACTGTACTCCCACATTCATTTCTTCAGAGTGCAGGCACTGTATTCCCACCTCTACTCCTTCAGAGTGCAGTCACTGTATTCCCACCTCCATTCCTTCAGAGTGCAGGCACTGCACTCCTACCTCCACTCCTCCCTCAGAGTGCAGGCACTGTACTCACACCTCCACTCCTCCTTCAGAGTGCAGGTACCGTACTCCCACCTCCACTTCTTCAGTGTCCAAGCACTGTACTTCCCAACTCCACTCCTCCTTCAGAGTGCAGGCACTGTACTCCCACCTCCACTCCTCCTTCAGAGTGCAGGCATTATACCCCCACCTCCACTCCTCCTCCAGAGTGCAGGAACTATACTCAAACCTGCACTCCTCCTTCAGAGTTCAAACACTGTACTTCCCACCTCCACTCCTTCAGAGTGCAGGCACTGTACTTCTAACCTCCACTCCTCCTTCAGATTGCAGGCACTGTATTTTCCACCACCCCTCCAGAGTGCAGGCACTGTACTCCTACCTCCACTCCTTCAGAGTGCAGGAACTGTACTCACACCTCCACTCCTTCAGATTGCAGGCACTGTACTCACACCTCCACTCCCACTAAAAACAACAGACATAGCCCCACTCCACAAAGGGGGCAGTAAAGCAATAGCAAAGAAATACAGACCAATAGCGCTAACGTCCCATATCATAAAATCTTTGAAAAGGTTCTAAGGAGCAAGATCGCCACTCATCTAGATACCCATCAATTACACAACCCAGGACAGCATGGGTTTAGAGCAGGTCGCTCCTGTCTGTCCCAACTACTAGACCACTACGACAAGGTCCTGGATTCTCTAGAAGACAAACAGAATGCAGATGATATATACACAGACTTTGCAAAAGCCTTTGACAAGTGCGACCATGTAGTAATAGCACACAAAATGCGTGATAAAGGAATAACAGGAAAAGTTGGTAGATGGATCTATAATTTCCAAACAAATAGAACAAAAAGAGTAGTAGTCAACAGAGTAAAGTCTGAGGCAGCTACGGTGAAAAGTTCTGTTCCACAAGGCACAGTACTCGCTTCCATCTTGTTCCTCATCCTCATATCGGACATAGACAGGGATATAAGCCACAGTGCCGTGTCTTCCTTTGCAGATGACACCCGAATCTGCATAACAGTGTCCACCATTGAAGACACTGCAAGACTCCAAGCGGACATCAACCAAATTTTTAAATGGGCTGCAGAAAACAATATGAAGTTCAATGATGAGAAATTTCAATTACTCCGATATGGAAAACGTGAGGAAATTAAAATTTCATCAGAGTATAAAACAAATTCCAACCACACAATAGAGCGAAAAATTAATGTCAAAGACCTGGGAGTGATCATGTCAGAGGATCTCACCTTCAAGGACCATAACACTGAAGCAATCGCATCTGCTAGAAAAATGAAAGGATGGATAATGAGAACCTTAAAACCATGGATGCCAAGCCCATGATGACACTCTTCAGGTCGCTTGTTCTATCTAGGCTGGAATATTGCTGCACACTAACTGCACCTTTCAAGGCAGGTGAAATTGCTGACCTAGAAAATATGCAGAGAACCTTCACGGCACGCATAACTGCGATAAACCACCTCAATTACTGGGAACGCTTGAAGTTCCTAAACCCGTACTCCCTAGAACGCAGGCGGGAGAGATACATTATTATATACACTTGGAAAATCCTAGAGGGATTAGTACCAAACTTGCACACGAAAATCACTCCCTACGAAAGCAAATGTCTCGGCAGACGATGTAACATCCCCCCAATGAAAAGCAGGGGTGCCACTAGCACGTTGAGAGACAACACAATAAGTGTCTGGGGCCCAACACTGTTCAACTGTCTCCCAGCTTACATGAGGGGGATTACCAATAGACCCCTGGCTGTCTTCAAGCAGGCACTGGACAGGCACCTAAAGTCGGTACCTGACAAGCCAGGCTGTGGTTCGTACGCTGGACTGCGTGCGACCAGCAGTAACAGCCTGGTTGATCAGACCCTGATCCACCATGAGGCCTGGTCACAGACCGGGCCGCGGGGGCGTTGACCCCTGGAACTCTCTCCAGTAAAACTCCTGGTAAACACCTCCACTCCTCCTTCAGAGTGCAGGCACTATACTCAACCCTCCACTCCTCCTTCAGAGTGCAGGCACTGTACTTCTCAACACCACCACTCCTGTAGAGTGCAGGCACCATACTCCTACCTCCACTTCTTCAGAGTGAAGGCACTGAACTCCCACCCTCCACTCCTGCAGAGTGCAGGTATTGTTATCCCACCTCCACTTCTTCAGAGTACAGGCACTGTACTCCCTCCACCACTCTTTCTTCAGAGTGCAGACACTGTACTTCCCACCGACACTGCTCCTGCAGAGTGTAGACACTGTACTTCCCACCGACACCGCTCCTGCAGAGTGCAAACACTGTACTTTAACTCCACAAGACTTTGAAAAGGCAATAAATGACATGTACATGCACTCTGCCCCAGGCCCATACTCATGGAACTCCGTGTTCATCAAGAATTGCAAGAATCCCCTATCGCGTGCCTTCAGCATCCTATGGAGAGGGAGCATGGACACAGGGGTCATCCCACACTCACTAAAAACAACAGACATAGCTCCACTCTACAAAGATGGCAGTAAAGCAATTGCAAAGAACTACAGACCGATAGCACTAACATCCCATATCATAAAAATCTTTGAGAGGGTTCTAAGAAGCAAGATCGCCAACCACCTGGATACCCATCAATTACACAACCCAGGGCAACACGGGTTTAGAGCAGATCACTCCTGCCTATCCCAGCTCCTTAACCACTATGACAAGGTCCTGGATGCTGTTGAGGATAAACAAAATACAGATGTAGTATACACAGACTTTGCAAAAGCTTTCGACATGTGTGACTAAGGTGTAATAGCGCACAAAATGTGTGATAAAAGAATAACAGGAAAAGTTGGTAGATGGATCTATAACTTCCTGACAAATAGAACACAAAGAGTAATAGTAAACAGAGTAAAGTCCCAGGCAGCTACAGTGAAAAGCCACCACCTCTGCTGCAGAGTGCAGACACTGTACTTCCCACCACCACCACTGCTGCAGAGTGCAGACACTGTACTTCCCACCACCACCTCTGCTGCAGAGTGCAGACACTGTACTTCCCACCACCACCACTGCTGCAGAGTGCAGACACTGTACTTCCCACCACCACCACTGCTGCAGAGTGCAGACACTGTACTTCCCACCACCACCACTGCTGCAGAGTGCAGACACTGTACTTCCCACCACCACCACCACTGCTGCAGAGTGCAGACACTGTACTTCCCACCACCACCACCACTGCTGCAGAGTGCAGACACTGTACTTCCGACCACAACCACTGCTGCAAAGTGCAGACACTGTACTTCCCACCACCACCTCTGCTGCAGAGTGCAGACACTGTACTTCCCACCACCACCACTGCTGCAGAGTGCAGACACTGTACTTCCACCACCACCACCACCCCCTGCTGCAGAGGCAGACACTGTACTTCCCACCACCACCACTGCTGCAGAGTGCAGACATTGTACTTCCCACCACCACCACTGCTGCAGAGTGCAGACACTGTACTTCCCACCACCACCACCACTGCTGCAGAGTGCAGACACTGTACTTCCCACCACCACCACTGCTGCAGAGTGCAGACACTGTACTTCCCACCACCACCACTGCTGCAGAGTGCAGACACTGTACTTCCCACCACCACCACTGCTGCAGAGTGCAGACACTGTACTTCCCACCACCACCACTCGTGCAGAGTGCAGGCACTGTACTTCCCACCACCACCACTGCTGCAGAGTGCAGACACTGTATTTCCCCACACCACCACTGCTGCAGAGTGCAGACACTGTACTTCCACCACCACCACTGCTGCAGAGTGCAGACACTGTACTTCCCACCACCACCACTGCTGCAGAGTGCAGACACTGTACTTCCCACCACCACCACTGCTGCAGAGTGCAGACACTGTACTTCCACAACCACCACTGCTGCAGAGTGCAGACACTGTACTTCCCACCACCACCACTGCTGCAGAGTGCAGACACTGTACTTCCCACAACCACCACTGCTGCAGAGTGCAGACACTGTACTTCCCACCACCACCACTGCTGCAGAGTGCAGACACTGTACTTCCCACCACCTACTGCTGCAGAGTGCAGACACTGTACTTCCCACCACCACCACTCGTGCAGAGTGCAGGCACTGTACTTCCCACCACCACCATTGCTGCAGAGTGCAGACACTGTACTTCCCACCACCACCACTGCTGCAGAGTGCAGACACTGTACTTCCCACCACCACCACTGCTGCAGAGTGCAGACACTGTACTTCCCACCACCACCACTGCTGCAGAGTGCAGACACTGTACTTCCCACCACCACCACTGCTGCAGAGTGCAGACACTGTACTTCTCACAACCACCACTGCTGCAGAATGCAGACACTGTACTTCCCACCACCACCACTGCTGCAGAGTGCAGACACTGTACTTCCCACCACCACCACTGCTGCAGAGTGCAGACACTGTACTTCCCACACCACCACTGCTGCAGATGCAGACACTGTACTTCCCACCACCACTGCTCAGAGTGCAGACACTGTACTTCTCACAACCACCACTGCTGCAGAATGCAGACACTGTACTTCCCACCACCACCACTGCTGCAGAGTGCAGACACTGTACTTCTCACAACCACCACTGCTGCAGAATGCAGACACTGTACTTCCCACCACCACTGCTACAGAGTGCAGACACTGTACTTCTCACAACCACCACTGCTGCAGAGTGCAGACACTGTACTTCCCACAACCACCATTGCTGCAGAGTGCAGACACTGTACTTCCCACCTCGACCACCACTGCTGCAGAGTGCAGACACTGTACCTCACAACATTGTGTTAACAAACATGTCAAGTGCACTGTGACGTTGTGACACAGTAAAACAAACATATTTGTAATGTTTGGTGAGGCTCTGCCAGGCGCTCTTCTTCACCTCACTGCCTCATTCTGATGCCAGCAATTTGTTCGTGTTATTGTGAGTTATTTTCTTTTAAAGTATACAAATGTTGTGTGATACAACGTAAGGAAAAGATAATAAGAATTACGCAAATTGTGAGAGAATTAATTAATGTTACGTTCAATAACACAATCAAAAGATATTTTTATTTTTCTGTTCTGCCATAAATGGCCAGAAAAGTACATACTGATGAAATTGTCCAGAATTTCAGTGTGTGAATGTTGCTCTGATAAAAGTGTTATAGACACTGATTAATAAAAAGTAAATACCATATGGTCGGAAACTAACACACAGAGTGGAGAGCTGTGTATATTTCTGTCTCACTCAAAGCTTTCAGCAGGTCTCCTGAAGAGGTATATGGTGAGATACCAAGAAGGGTTGTATATGAATAGGTGTAGTATGATAATAACAAAAAATATGATGTATGCATATAGTATATATATATATATATATATATATATATATATATATATATATATATATATATATATATATATATATATATATATATATATATATATATATTATATATATTCAATAACTACACTGCACTAGCCAGGTCGAACCCATGATGCTTGTTGGAGCAAACACTGATTAGTCCTCACACATTTAAGAGTAGCGAATCAGTCCTACTCTTAGATTGTGTGTTCAGTGACTACATGTCATGTGTTTGCGCACCAAGTGTATACTCTAAGCATCATGGATTCGACCCTGGCTAGTGCAGTGTATTATTGATTAATACCACTGTTCGTGGACAATATATATATATATATATATATATATATATATATATTATATATATATATATATATATATATATATATATATATATATATATATATATATATATATATATATATATTTTTATATATATATATATATATATATATATATATATATATATATATATTGTTGCGAATTATGCCCCTGCACGACATTTTATATTTGAGAAATATTCCAGTTACGAGGTTTACTTAATATTATATAGCAGACTTCTTCACTAGTAGCTAAAGTGAAGATTTCCGACTATATTATTATCTGAAGCCACATGTAGGGCATAATGACGGTAGTTTGTTGGACTATGTATTGGTAGATAAAAGACTGTTGGGTAGGCTTCAGGATGTACATGTTTATAGAGGGGCCACAGATATATCAGATCACTTTTTAGTTATAGCTACAGTGGGAGTAAAAGGTAGATGGGGATACAAGGAAAATAGAAGCAGCAAGTATGAGAGAAAGGTGAAGGTTTATAAACTAAAAGAGGAGGCAGTTAGGGTAAGATGTAAACAACTATTGAAGGATAGATGGTTTAAGAATGTACGTTTAAGAATGTAGTATTAGAGTGTTCAGCAGAAGTTTGTGGATACAGGAAGGTGGGTGTTGGAGGGAAGAAGAGCGATTGGTGGAATGATGATGTAAAGAGAGTAGTAAGGGAGAACAAGTTAGCATATGAGAAGTTTTTACAAAGTAGAAGTGATGCAAGGAGGGAGGAGTATATGGAGAGAAAAAGAGAGGTTAAGAGAGTGGTGAAGCAATGTAAAAGGAGAGCAAATGAGAGAGTGGGTGAGATGTTATCAACAAATTTTGTTGAAAATAAGAAAACGTTTTGGAGTGAGATTAATAAGTTGAAGAAGCCTAGGGAACGAATGAATTTGATAGTTAAAAATAGGAGAGGAGAGTTATTAAATGGAGAGTTAGAGGTATCGGGAAGATGGAGGGAATATTTTGAGGAATTGTTAAATGTTGATGAAGATAGGGAAGTTGTGATTTCATGTATAGGGCAAGGAGGAATAACATCTTATAGGAGTGAGGAAGAGCCATTTGTGAGTGTGGGGAAAGTTCGTGAGGCAGTGGATAGAATGAAAGGGGGTAAGGCAGCTGGGATTGATGGGATAAAGATAGAAATGTTAAAAGCAGGTGGGTATATAGTTTTGGAGTGGTTGGTGCTATTATTTAATAAATGTAAGGAAGAGGGTAAGGTACCTAGGGATTGGCAGAGAGCATGTATTGTTCCTTTGTATAAGGCAAAGGGGACAAAAGAGAGTGCAAAAATTATAGGGGAATAACTCTGTTGAGTATACCTGGTAAAGTGTATGGTAGAGTTATTATTGAAAGAATTAAGAGCAAGACAGAGAGTAGGATAGCAGATGAACAAGGGGGCTTTAGGAAAGGTAGGGGGGTGTAGACCAAGTGTTTACAGTGAAACATATACGTGAACAGTATTTAGATAAGGGTAAAGAGGTTTTTGTGGCATTTATGGATTTGGAAAAGGTGTATGACAGGGTGGATAGGGAGGCAATGTGCCAGATGTTGCAGGTGTATGGAATAGGAGGTAGGTTACTGAAAGCAGTGAAGAGTTTTTACGAGGATAGTGAAGCTCAGGTTAGAGTATGTAGGAGAGAGGGAGATTATTTCCCAGTAAAAGTACGCCTTAGACAAGGATGTGTGATGTCACCATGGTTGTTCAATATATTTATAGATGGGGTTGTAAGAGAAGTGAATGCGCGGGTGTTGTCAAGAGGTGTGGGGTTAAAAGATAAAGAATCTAACACAAAGTGGGAGTTGTCACAGATCCTCTTTGCTGATGACACTGTGCTTTTGGAAGATTCTGAAGAGAAGTGCAGAGGTTGGTGGATGAGTTTGGTAGGGTATGTAAAAGAAGGAAATTAAAAGTGAATATAGGAAAGAGTAAGGTGATAAGGATAACAAAAAGATTAGGTGACGAAAGGTTGGATATCAGATTGAAGGGAGAGAGTATGGAGGAGGTGAATGTATTAAGATATTTAGGAGTGGACGTGTCAACAGATGGGTCTATGAAGGATGAGGTGAATCATAGAATTGATGAGGGAAAAAGGGTGAGTGGTGCACTGAGGAGTCTGTGGAGACAAAGAACTTTGTCCGTGGAAGCAAAGAGGGGAATGTATGAGAGTATAGTTATACCAACACTCTTATATGTGCATGGGTGTAAATGTTGCAACAAGGAAGGCTGAAGGCAGTGTAGAAGACATTTGGTTGTAGTAAGGAGGGTGTTGACATTACAAGTGAGAGGTTTTGATGGGGCAGTGAATGGAACAAAGTGGTTTTAAGGAGGTTTTGGTGAGTTGGAGGGGGGAAGGAGGTTTTGGAGGGACATTCAGCAAGTATGTGAGCGTATTTGATAGAAGTGAATGGAGACAAATGGTTTTTAATATTTGACGTGCAGTTGGAGTGTGGGCAAAGTAACATTTATGAAGGGATTCAGGGAAACTGGCAGGCCGGACTTGAGTCCTGGAGATGGGAAGTACAGTGTCTGCACTCTGAAGGAGGGATGGTAATGTTGTAGTTTTATAACTGTAGTGTAAGCACGCCTCTGGCAAGACAGTGATGGAGTGAATGATGGTGAAAGTTTTTCTTTTTCGGGCCACCCTGCCTTGGTGAGAACGGCCGATGTGTTAATAAAATAAATTAATAATAATATAACATGTATTATGTTACTATGATATTGCTCTTTATTTTTATTATAAATATTAGCATTAATATATATATGTATGTATATAAATAGGAAAAGTAGAAAACTAGTTAATAATGAAAGAGGATGGAATCACTAGTTAAAAGACCGGCAGCTATTTATGCTGCCGGCTGGAGACAAAGTTTTGTGACGTGACCAACCTGACGTGAGAGTTAGTGATCGCTGACACAAGCAGTAGGTTCAGGTTAAGATTAAGATTAAGATTACTTTATTTCTCTGTAAAGATTACAATGTATGGTTTACATTTAGAAGACAATAATTACAAAGATGGTCATTAGCATGCCTAGCATGCCTGAGCATGCTAGGCATTTCGGGAAGACTTAATACTAGTTCTGAGATTCGCAGCCCAGACCTTGTGGTGCTCGGGTGTGTGGTTGTGACCTCTGGTGGCAGTGAAGCCAAACTTTATTTTCTTCAAGATGGCTGACGGGTATAGGAGGAGAGTCAACACTGTCTGTGTTGAGGTGCTTCAAGGGGCGATATACCCATCGAATGCCGACGTTTTGCTTCCTGCCATACTTCGGGACGTTTATGGCATATCCCATGAGGAATTGTATGGGATTTCATTAAATGGGGCATCAAAGATCTTCGTGAAGTTCGCCTGCACCGCCGCTTATGAGAGAATTGTGGACGCCTTTCAGGAGTTGAGGAAAGTTGTGTCACCTGGAGTGGAGGTACGTTTACATGACGTTTCTACTACTTACAAATGGATTAGAATACATAATGTTCCATTTGAGGCCGGAGAAATGGACATCAGAGACGTTTTTCGTCAGTATGGCTTATTCATGCCGTCAACATGGATGGTCCCAGGGTATTCATGCAGGGATGTTGGAGGGATCCTTCTCCGTCAAGATGACCTTACGGAGGCAAATTCCTTCTTATGTGTTGATGGAGGTTTTTCGCACTCAGGTCTACGTCATATATGCAGGTCAGGTGAGGACATACAGGCTGTGTGGGATGCCAGGACATATGGCCATGGCTTGCTCAAGACAACGAGATGACAGGCGGGGCCAGGAGCTGAGTCCGCCTGCAACCAATAGTGAGTACGGAATGGCATAGAGACCATGGATCGATAGCGGAGCAGACGGAGACGTGTGATGAGACGCTAGAAGGTGTGAGGGGCAGCGCTGATTAGCCGCAGCTGGATGGCCAGTGGAGTGAAGAAGTGGAAAGGGAAGAGGTGGCCGTGTGCACCCTGCAGGTAGAGACTCAGCCGGGAAGGTGTGTACTACACAGCTGGGTGAGGATAAGGATGTTGGTGCAGCTGAGGCCGTTCTGCGGATCTGCAAGACATCCTAGGTGGATCGGAGTTAATGCTTGATGGTGGAGTGAGTGAGATGAGTGGAGAAGTGAATGTGGGAATGGCTCAGGAAGGGGGTCGGAGTGCTAGCGGGGAGGAGAGTGCTGATGGTAGGGGTGGGGTCCCTGGCTTGGAGAGAGTGGTGGAAGAGGAGGTACATAGGGTGGAAGCCATGGAGGTGCCTCTTTCGAGGGGTGAATCCAGGAAGAGACTTGGTGATGATAATGAAGATGATGTTTTAACCCCGGCCCAGAGGTCTGGCAAGAAGGCTTGGGCGGAGGTGGTTAGAAGTGGTGATGGGGGAGTTAAGGACACAGAGGTGGCTAGGGTGCCTAGGGTGATGGGAGGGGAGGGTAAAGGGAGTTTAGATAATGCTAAGAAGAGTGCCCCAGTGGAGAAGAGACAACCGAAGCAGAGAGGGAAACCACTGTTATTACGTTCAGGTGTATAAGCATGAATGTGAATGGCCTCAAGAATGACGTCACGAGAACATGGGTTAAGATCACTTTACGTAGGTTGTGTATAGATGTATGTTTCCTTCAGGAACATAATTATAGGTGTGGGAGTGATTTGATTTGATGTTGAAAGGTTATATTGTGTTCACAGGTAGTTCTGTGAATTTCAAGGGTGGTGTGCTGGTGGGAATACGTGAGTCTAGCCCGTTCACCTTGACATCGTGGGAGGAAGGGGGTGGGAGGGGGTCGGGTGGAGGGTTGGTGGGGAGGGACCTGGGTATGTTTCATAGGCATGTACATGCCTGCTGACCATACGCGGAGAGTGAAGGAAGAGTTTGAGGTCTGAGTTGGTTTATGCTTTCTGGGGAATCCCGAATGTCACAATTATAGCAGGGGACTGGAATAGCGTTGTTAGGATTAAGGACGTTGAGCCATGAGGGGCAGGATGCATTTTGGGGGCCTTGCGTAAGGTGCTGGGGGCTGTAGGGATTGTGGATGTGGTCAGGGGTACAAGGGAGCCAGTAGAGTACACCTTTTATAGGAGAGGATATGCTGCCTGCCTTGATAGGGTGTATGTAACCAGAGCGGTGGAGGTGGTTAAGGTGGAGAACATGGTTCGTGTGGAAACTTTTTTAGTCACTAAAAGTTCCACAGGGTAAGTGAGCCGTTAGGAGCCTTAAACATACCATGAATCGGCCCTCGGAGTTTATAAACCCACACACCCAACCAAACATACGCACATTTGAGCCAATGAAGGTAACTATTATGTACATTTTAATTGATAGATTTATCCACCTAGGCACACCTAGGCAAGTTTGTACAGTTCGAAACTAATAGTAGGATTATTAAGGCAACGTTAGATATTAATAATGTAGCTCTAGCACCCTAATATAAGTAGTTATAGGCCTAAATAGACAAGCATTAGATTATGTTAGCTAACGAGAACTGGCAGCTCTACACTTGAATCTAGGCGGGTAAGAGCACCAGTTTCTTCTTACCAGACCAGACTTCGACAGAACAAGACGTGCTGAGATCAAGCACCACACCCCACGTGACCCAACATCTGTCCTGGGGCCCTGGAGGAGATCCCGAAGTACCGTGGAAATCTGCCTCCATCCAGACCCATTACAGTAAGACTAGGCTTTCTTTCTCTCAGTATCTGGCCAGTTTTCTGGGGGAAACGTTAGTGAGTTATCTGTGGGTCTTAAGCAGACGGATGCCTTTGTGTTGGTATGTACCAGCGTCGTCTCTTAAGTTCAGTCTGGAAGCTAGTGTTACTTACTGCATATATTACTCAAGGGACATCCTAGGAACCAGGGAACTCTGAGGTGCAGGCAGGACACTAATTACCCCATATTTTGCAGACAAAGTTTCTCCACTGCACATGGTGTTAGGAAGGGTTATATATAAGGAAGACCAGGACACATAGCCACTCTTTTTTTCAAGTAAGTAAACCCCCTTCCAGTATTGTGTAGGCAGTGTGGGATTTCCCTTACTGCAATTAGCTAGAAATTTGTTCCTTAGCCACTTGTAAGTCTGAGAGAAGTGTCTCAGAGTGTCGGTGTCAACAGTGCTTTCCCAGAGTGCAGCTTACAAGGGGGCAGTCCCAAAGCAAGTTTCTATAGTGTCGGGTGTATCAGAGTTATTGGAAATTAAATGTTAGTTTGCTATGTTGGGAGGGGTAGGAGGTTTTTGCTGAATGGTGGGAGGGGTTGTGGGGGAAGGGGGATCCGTGATGTTGCAATGTGGTGGGCAATGAGGGGTAAGGTGGCAACTAAAGATTTATATGATGGGGCAGGCAGAGAGGAGGCACGTTATAGGTATGGGTATCAATGTTATTTGGAGGGGCAATTGCGAGAATGCTACTGGGGGGGAGAGCCGTCTAGGGAGGAGGTTGGGGATTTCCGGGACAGATTGCGGGCCATACAAAATGATCGGTTTCAGGCACTCAGAATTCATGGGGGTATTGAGGAATTTTTATGGGGAGACAGGGCGTCAGCGGTAGTTTTGCAGCGTTTTCAGAAATGCAGAGATAGTATGTTGATATCATCATTAGTGGTTGAGGAGGGCATGGGTGGGTACAAATCGGGGCAGGTTTTGAGGACTACTGAGGGCATGAGTGGCTATGCTGAGTATTGGTTTGGGCGTAAATATAGAGAAATGGATGGGGAACTAGGGGCACGAGAGGTGATTTTGGAGGGAATGGTGGAGGGGTTGAATGGCGAGGATAGACAAGAGTTGGCGGGGTCTATTATGGAGGAGGAGGTGTGGGAAGCGGTACGGGGGTTGCGATTGGGGAAATCGCCTGGGATAGATGGTTTGCCGAGTGATTTGTATGTAACACATTGGGAGGAGTTGCAGGGGTTTTGGTGCGGGTCTTTAATGGAATGAGGGGTGGGGGTTTAATGGAAGAGTTGTTAAGGACTGGTGTTGTGGTGCTTGTGCCTAAAGGCAGAACAGCAAAGTCTTTAAGGGACTACAGAGCCATAGCTCTGCAGTGTACAGATTACAAAATATTTGCAAAGATCCTGGGAAAGTGGATGAGACGGGTATTGGGTAGCATGTTGCATGAGGGGCAGTATGGGGTGCCAGGTAGGAGTATTAGGATGGGACATAGACGAATTAAGGGGTTTGTGGAGGATAGTCATTTTGGGGAAGTTTTGGGATTGGACTGGCAAACGGCTTATGATTGTATAGATAGAAAAATGCTCATGGGGATTTTGCAGAAGCAGGGGTTTGGGGATGACGTTGTGGATTGGGTGCATACGTTATATGAGGAAGCTTTGGTCTGGGTTCAGGTCAATGGGAGGGTAGGAGTGGCTATGGGCATGGGAAGGGGTTTGAGGCAGGGGTGTCCCTTGTCACAAATCCTCTTTGCTTGCTTGCAGGACCTGTTTTATAGGCTGGTAGATGAGGGAGTTAGGGAAGAAGGGGTGAATGAGGCAGGTAGGTCAGGGATCATTGGCTATGTCAATGATATCACTATTTTAGTTAGAAGTGTAGAGGGTTTAATTATAGTGAATAAGTTGGTAGACATTTTTGGGCAGGCTACTGGCATGAGGGTTAATCGGGGTAAATCCAACCTTTTAGAGGTAGGGACATGGGTTAGGGGTGCATTGCGACGTAGGGAAGGGTGGAGATGCGTGGATAGGTTAAAGATATGTGGGATAGTGTTTAGCAATAACCCGAATCTGGCAAGGGAGGTAAACTAGAATGCAGTGGTGAATGCAGCTTTGGGCAGGATGCAGGGATGGGCGGCTGGTGATGTAACGTGGTTTTGCACAGCGGTGTACTCACCTAATTAGGTGTATCCTTTGCTGGAGGTGGATGTGAGGAGGCTGTTGCAGGGGGTGCTTAAATATGTGTGGGGGTCATGGGAGGCACTGGTTGGGCAGGGAGGTGGTGTAAACTAGAGTAGGGAGGGGAGGGTTGGGTTTAATTCTCTGAGGTGTAGGTTGAGGAATGTTTTTGTGAGGCAGGAATTTTTGGCAAGGGGGTGTGGGGGGGGCGAGTTATGCGGGAGGCTCGTAGGTGGTGGGGGGGAAGGATTTAATAGCTTGTGAAACAGTTTTACGGACCCTTATGATTGTCAGGAAGCTGGAGCGAGTAAAGGTGAGTAGGCTTGATAGGCTTGGGGAGAGGGAGTAGGTGGTACAGGGTGAGGCATTATACCCAATGTTTGGATGGTGGGAGGTGTGGGGTTGGTTGAAGAAACTTAAGTTGCCGCCTAGAGTGAGGGAAATTGGGTACAGATTCCTGCAAGGTATTCTGACATCAAAGGAGCAGTTATTCTTAATGGGAATTGTAGGGGATAGAGCTTGTTCTAGGTGTGGCAGGGCTGATACGGCGTATCACGCCGTGTACTTCTGCGAGGGTGTAGCTGGGGTACGGGAGTGGTTTAGCGGGGTGCTATGGAAGGTGGGGGGCAGGGGTATGTCGACACTTAGGGCACTTAGTTTGGACATGAAGGGCTTTGTCTAACTTAGTACTTGATTTTATCCATGTTTCCTGGGAATGCGGGAGTCAAGGGGAATGTGCGCATTAAGGCTTTGGCTGCAACATTTTATAGAACAAAATGTCGTAATAAGGGGCTATATGAGAAGGTTTGGGACAAGGCTTTTCTGGTGGCATATCACCTTTTGACTGTGCAATCGTTGCTTCAGGGAAGAGGACATAATGAGTGATGGGCTGGACACACGTATGGATGGGGTTAGGGGGTGACCTTCTAGTTCTGGGGTTGGGGTGGGTTTAGCCGTGTGTGTGGAAGTTTTTTTAGGGTAGGGGTGGGGTATTATGGTGTGTGTGGGGAGGTGAATGATGTTTGAGACGAGGCGGGGAGGGTGGGGTGGTTGTGTGCATGGGTTGTGTGTATGGGTTATAGGGGGTCAGGAAAGGACGGTGGGTGCTGTCTATGGTTTGGTTGTCTCAGGAGATAGGCAGTGTGTCGTTTCGCCACTACTCACTGTAAAGAACATTCACACTTATTCTTGTGCCTACTACATACATAAAACTCCACACTCTAATATAAACCCTCCGCTCAAAATTCTCCTCACCAACTTTAATAGGACCCATGACCACAACACAAGACACAGATCACTTTTTCATATACCCCGAGTCCATATCAACCTATGTAAAAATTCTATGCACATAAAGGGCCCCAGAATCTGGAATTCATTACCAGTAAATACTAAGATAACCTTGTCTGAAACTCCATTTAAGACTCTTCTCAAAAACCACCTACTCACCCTAAACTAAATACTCATACTGTAAACTACTTTCAAAAATGCTCAATATTATTTTCCTATAAGATAATTTCAATTTTTACTAATATGTTACTATTATGTTACCACCTACTCACCCTAAACTAAATACTCATATTATAAATTACTTTCAAAAATGCTCAATGTTATTTTCCTTAAGATAATTTTAATTTTATATTACCATCCTCCTAAACACTTGTTACAATGTAATATCATCATATTGTAATTTTAACAGTGTAATATCATCATATTGTAATTTGAAATCAAATATATAACTAGAAAAATCTCAATCATTTTCTCTAATATTATGTACATAGTCTATATTAGATTAAGCTGCCTCTAATGCCATGGCATGTCAGTGGCTCTCCTTGCACTTCAGTTTATGATTGTATCTACAAATATCTATGTAAAATTGCAATGAAATAAAATTTACTTTACTGCACTTACAATGTCACCAATATGTTATTATGTTGTAATGTTTCCTTTAAATTGTGTTAACTGATCTCAGGATTACTTGGGTTTCTTTGATTAATGATGAATGTCGGTTTTCAAATTTTTGTAATTATTTTGTGATATAGTTTGTGGAATGGTGTAATTAAGCAACATAAATAATTATGTTCTGCAGTAACCCTATTGGCTAGTGTTTTTGTTATTTACTTTATAGGCTGTGCTGCACTAGGTTGTATTTTGTTTTGGGACTGTGTCCAGCGTCAGTGTTATTTGGATCATGTCATCACCTTAATGTGTGTTAAGTAATTTTCAGTATGAACCTTATGTTTGGTGTTCGGTATGCTATGATATGGTGGGGTTTTGTTGTATTCTGTATTCATGTGTTTTTGCAAACATTGTAAGCCATGTATGTTATATTCAGTCTTTTAAATAAAATAAAAAAAAGTTCTTAATCTATATTACAAATTATATATGAATACAAATTTCAAATTATTAAATAGATTTACAATAGTGAGGTAGTTCAGACTATTTAGATTGTAAAATTAGTATTGAGAATGGTTTTGTCTTGGCATGTTACATAGTTTCTATTAAAGCTCCAATATTGGAGTATATCAGGCAAACTTAAGACTAGTTTGAGATTTATTAGACAATAGCTATATTCGGGATTTTGTGTTTACTGTCCTTTGGGTCAGTGTTGGTGTAGATGAGGAGGATGTGTGTGTGTGTGTGTGTGCGTGAATCGGTGGTTTTCATGTGTTTAGTTGATGGTGGGGTGTTAGTGAGATAAGATGTTTTTTGATGATAGTGTTGAAAATGGTGGCTGAGTCTGCAGTTTTGGAGTTTTCAGGTAGGGAGTTCCAGATTTTAGGCCCTTTAATGTACATTGAACGTTTGTATAAATTTAGCCGGACACGGGGAATGTCATAGAGATTTTTGTGTCTGGTGTTGTGCCTATGGGTCCTGTCACAACTATCAAGAAAGCGTGTTAGTTCAGGGTTAATATTGGAACTTATGGTTCTGTACATGTAGGTTGCACAGTAGTAAGTGTGGATGTTCTGAACAGTGAGTAAATTTAGGTTTTTGAAGAGTGGGGGGGGATGTGTTGCCTGAGATTGGATTGCGTGATAATTCTTACTGCTGCTTTTTGTTTTGAGTTAATATTGGTTTGAGGTGGGTTGTTGCTGTTGATCCCCAAGCACATAAGGCATAGGTGAGGTAGGGATAGATGAGTGAATAGTATAGTGTGAGTAGGGCTGATTGCGGTACATAGTAACGTATCTTAGAGAGGATCCCAACCGTTTTGGATATTTTTTTTTGCTATGTAGTTAATATGGGTGCTGAAATTCAGGTTGCTCTCAAGGTGTAGGCCCAGAAATTTGCCCTCATTGAGTTTATCAATAGGAGTGTTGTCAATCATTATGTTCAGTTGTGCAACACCTGTTCTGTTACCAAACATAATGTAGAAGGTTTTGTCAGTATTAAGTGTAAGTTTGTTGGCTGTCATCCAGGTTGATATTTTTAGTAGCTCTTCATTAACAATGGTGTTGAATGAGTCAAGATTTGGGTGGGAGATGACATAAGTCGTATCATCAGCAAAGAGAATCGGTTTCAGGTGTTGGGATACATTGGGAAGATCATTGATGTATTGGAGGAAGAGCAGGGGACCAAGGACACTTCCCTGTGGCACTCCAGTATCAAGTGGTCGTGTAGATGAGGTTGTGTCTTTAATTGTGACGTATTGATACCTGTTAGTAAGATAGGATTTGAAATATATATGAGCGTGGCCTCATACCGTAATGGTCAAATTTTTGGAGTAGGATGCCGTGGTCTACTGTATCAAAAGCTTTCCTTAGGTCAATAAAGAGTCCTAACGGATATTCTTTGTTTTCAAGTGCTGTGTAAAGTAGGTCCAGCATTTTTACAGTTGCATCGTTAGTGCTTTTATTTTTCCTGAAGCAAAATTGGCAGGGGTTGAGTATGTTTTGTACTGTAATAAACGAATATAATCTCTTGTGCACTAGTTTCTTAAAAAATTTGGATAGCAACGGTAAGTTCGAGATTGTCCTGTAGTTATTTACATCTGTGTGGTCACCACCTTTGAGAATTGGTGTAACCCTTGCTGTCTTGAGGGGTGTCGGGAAAGTGCTAGTTTCTAGTGAATTGTTAAAAAGTAGTGAAATAGCAGGCGAAAGGACATGAGCCGCTCGCTTGTACAATAGTGGTGGGACTTCAGACAGATTCCCTGATTTATTCTTAAGTGACTTTATAATCACGGTGACTTCAGTGGGTTCGGTAGGTGCAAGATAGAAGGAGGTTTGGAAATTTCCATCTAAGTAATCACTTGCTTGGGCGTTGGTACCTGGGATTTTACTGGCGAGATTTGATCCTATGGTTGAGAAGTCATTTAACTTGTAAGCTGTATCAATAGGCTGTAGTTGTGTTTCATTTGGTTTAGTCAGGACAATAGCCCTATTTTTTTTTCAGTTTGTGGGTGCCCAGAATCTGAGAGAGTGTTTTCCAGGTCTTTTTTATATATCTTCTTGTTTCGGTGAATCTGCTGGAATAGTACAATTGCTTGGCCGTTCTTATTAGTTTGGTGAGAACGGATGCATAGTGTTTAATAGTATTTTTGTGTATTAGGCCCTGTCTATATTGCTTTTCATATTGATGTTTCTTGTTAATGGATCTTAGTAAGCTGTTAGTCAGCCATGGGCAACCTAGCTGTTTGTTCGTAATCTGTTTCATTTTTTATGAGACAATGTTTGTTGTATAGTCTAAGTAATTTATTAAGAAATATGTCTGTCCAATCATCGATACCAGTGGCATTGGAGAATTCAACCCCGAGTACATAGCCTTCTTTAGCACTCGGTTACATAGTTGCTTTTGTATAGAATTCAAAGTCTCTTGCACGAGACGATTGACTTTTAGTCTGAGAGATTGCTAGCTTAAGCAATCCCTGTAAGAGATTGTTGTTTCTCGGAAGTAACTAAATAGTTTTCCTTTCTGTACAAGATTGTCAATATTGGATTGTTTAGGGTTTGGTTATTTAATTATTTATAAGAACGTAAACATACAATTATGTTCTTTAATATTCATCGTATGTGAAGTATCACAAGGTGACATATAACCTCCCTATGAGTATGGGATTTTAATGTTTAACCTAGTTACTAAGTACGAAAAGAGACTTAGTATTCAAATTAAACAAAGATCTGGAGTTTACCTGGAGAGAGTTCCGGGGGTTAATGCCCCCGCGGCCCGGTCTGTGACCAGGCCTCATGGTGGATCAGAGCCTGATCAACCAGGCTGTTACTGCTGGCCGCACGCAGTCCAACATACGAACCACAGCCTGGCTGGTCAGGTACCGACTTCAGGTGCCTGTCCAGTGCCTGCTTGAAGAGAGCTAGGGGTCTATTGGTAATTCCCCTTATGTATGCTGGGAGGCAGTTGAACAGTCTTATTGTGTTGTCTCTCAACGTGCTAGTGGCACCCCTGCTTTTCATTGGGAGGATGTTGCATCGTCTGCCAAGTCTTTTACTTTCGTAGGAAGTGACTCTCGTGTGCAAGTTTGGTACTAATCCCTCTATGATTTTCCAAGTGTATATAATAATGTATCTCTCCCGCCTGCGTTCTAGAGAGTACAGGTTTAGGAACTTCAAGCGTTCCCAGTAGTTGAGGTGGTTTATCGCAGTTATGCGTGCGGTGAAGGTTCTCTGCACATTTTCAAGGTCAGCAATTTCACCCGCCTTGAAAGGTGCAGTTAGTGTGCAGCAATATTCCAGCCTAGATAGAACAAGCGATCTGTAAAGTCTCAACATGGGCTTGGCATCCCTGATTTTGAAGGTTCTCATTATCCATCCTGTCATTTTTCGCGCAGATGCAATTGCTACTTTGTTATGGTCCTTGAAGGTGAGATCCTCTGACATGATCACTCCCAGGTCTTTGACATTAGTTTTTCGCTCTATTGTGTGGTTGGAATTAGTTTTGTACTCCGAAGAGATTTTAATTTCTTCACGTTTTCCGTATCTGAGTAATTGAAATTTCTCATCATTGAACTTCATATTGTTTTCTGCAGCCCATTTAAAGATTTGGTTTATGTCTGCTTGGAGTCTTGCAGTGTCTTCAACGGTGGACACTGTCATACAGATTCGGGTGTCATCTGCAAAGGAAGACACAGAACTGTGGCTTATATCCCAGTCAATATCTGATATGAGGATGAGGAATAGGATGGGAGCAAGTACTGTGCCTTGTGGAACAGAGCTTTTCCCAGTAGCTGCCTCAGACTTTACTCTGTTGACTACTACTCTTTGTGTTCTACATGTTAGGAAATTATAGATCCATCTACCAACTTTTCCTGTTATTCCTTTATCACGCATTTTGTGTGCTATTACACCATGGTCACACTTGTCAAAGGCTTTTGCAAAATCTGTGTATATAACATCTGCATTCTGTTTATCTTCTAGAGCATCCAGGACCTTGTCGTAGTGGTCCAGTAGTTGAGACAGACAGGAGCGGCCTGCTCTAAACCCATGCTGTCCTGGGTTGTGCAATTGATGGGTATCAAGATGGGTATGCATCTTGCTTCTTAGAACCCTTTCAAAGATTTTTATGATATGGGACGTTAGCGCTATTGGTCTGTAGTTCTTTGCTATTGCTTTACTGCCCCTTTGTGGAGCGGGGCTATGTCTGTTGTTTTTAGTAGCTGCGGACGATCCCAGTGTCCATGCTTCCTCTCCATAAGATGTTAAAAGCATGTGATAGGGGCTTGCAGTTCTTGATGAACACGGAGTTCCATGAGTCTGGACCTGAGCAGAGTGCATGGGCATGTCATTTATTGCCTTTTCGAAGTCATTTGGCGTCGTGGTGATGTCAGAAAGGCATGCGTCTGTCAAATTCTGTGGCACTCTCATAAAAATTCATTTAGGTTTTCGATTTTCAGTCTGGTTAGTGGCTCGCTAAAACTGAGTCATAGTGGGACTTAAGTAACTCACTCATTTCCTTGTTGTCATCTGTGTAGGACCCATCCGTTTAAGTAGGGGCCCAATACTGGTTGTTGTTCTCGACTTTGATTTTGCATAAGAAAAGAAATACTTTGGGTTTCTTTCAATTTCATTTATGGCTTTTTGTTCTTCCCGTGTCTCTTGATTCCTGTAAGATTCCTTTAGTTTTAATTCAATGTTTGCTATTTCTCTGACTAGTGTCTCCCTACGTATTTCAGAGATATTGGCCTCCTGTAGCCGCTCCGTTATTCTTTGCCTTCGCCTGTATAGGAGCGCCCTCTTCTAGTTTGCATCTTCTCCTCCTTTTCCTTAAGGGAATTTGCCTTGAGCAAACCTCGAGTATCACAGAGTTAATTTGTTCTAGACATAGGTTGGGATCCGTGATGCTTAGGCAATCTTCCCAGTTTATATCATTTAGGACTTGGTTTACTTGGCTTGCATTATTATATACACATGGAAAATTCTCGAGGGCTTAGTACCAAACTTGCACACAAAAATCACTCCCTACGAAAGCAAAAGACTCGGCAGGCGATGTAACATCCCCCCAATGAAGAGCAGGGGTGCCACTAGCACGTTGAGGGACAACACAATAAGTGTCAGGGGCCCAAGATTATTCAACTGCCTCCCAGCATACATCAGGGGGATTACCAACAAACCCCTGGCTGTCTTCAAGCAGGCACTGGACAGGCACCTCAAGTCGGTACCTGATCAGCCGGACTGTGGTTCGTACGTCGGACTGCGTGTGACCAGCAGTAACAGCCTGGTTGATCAGGCTCTGCTCCAACAGGAGGCCTGGTCACAGACCGGGCCGTGGGGGCGTTGACCCCTGGAATTCTCTCCAGGTAGACTCCAGGTATTTCCAAACCAATACTTTCCTATATCCTTTCTAAATCTAAACTTATCTAACTTGAATCCATTATTGCGAGTTCTCTCTTGGAGAGATGTCTTCAAGACCTTATTTATATCCCCTTTGTTAATACCCATTTTCCACTTGTATACCTCGATCATGTCTCCCCTCATTCTTTGTCTTACAAGTGAATGTAATTTAAAGGTCTTCAATCTATCTTCCTACGGAAGATTTCTAATGCTATGTATTAATTTAGTCATTCTACGCTGAATGTTTTCTAACGAATTTATGTCCATTCTGTAATATGGAGACCAGAACTGAGCTGCGTAATCTAGGTGAGGCATAAGAACATAAGAAAGTAGGAACACTGCAGCAGGCCTGTTGGCCCATACTAGGCAGGTCCTCACAATCCATCCCACTAACAGAATATTTGCTCAACCTAATTTTCAATGCTACCCAAGAAAAAAGCTTTGATAATTCTATTTACTCATGTGCAAGTCCCACTCAAATCCATCCCCTCTCACTCATGAACTTATCCAACCTAAATTTGAAACTACCCAAGGTCCTTGCTTCAATAACTCTACTAGGCAGACTGTTCCACTCATCAACTACCCTATTTCCAAACCAATACTTTCCTATATCCTTTCTAAATCTAAACTTATCTAACTTGAATCCATTATTGCGGGTTCTCTCTTGGAGAGATATCCTCAAGACCTTATTTATATCCCCTTTGTTAATACTCATTTTCCACTTGTATACCTCGATCATGTCTCCTCTCATTCTTACTAATGATGTATAAAGCTGTAATATAACCGCTGGACTTCTGTTGCTTACACTTCTTGATATAAATCCCAGTAATCTATTTGCTTTATTACGTACGCTTATGCATTGCTGTCTTGGTTTAAGGTTGCTGCTTACCATCACCCCCAAGTCCTTCTCGCAATCTGTATGGCTAAGTTCTACGTTATTTAACTTATAAGTGCTTGGGTTATGGACACTCCCGAGCTTCAGAACTTTGCATTTATCTACATTGAACTGCATCTGCCACTTTTCTGACCACGAATTAAGTTTGTCTAAATCCTCCTGAAGTTCCATGACATCTACGCTTGAATAAATTATCCTACCTATCTTCGTGTCGTCGGCGAATTTGCTCATATCACTAGTAATTCCCTCGTCAAGGTCATTGATATATGTTATAAACAACAATGGGCCTAAGACTGATCCCTGTGGAACGCCACTTGATACAGATCCCCATTCGGATTTAACCCCATTAATGCACACTCTCTGCTTCCTGTTCATGACTCGATCCATGACAACACTTTTCCCCCAATGCCATGAGCTGCCACTTTCTTTAACAGTCTCTGGTGCGGTACTCTATCAAAAGCCTTACTAAAATCTAAATAAACAATATCAAATTCTTTATCGTGATCAACAGCCTCAAAAGCTTTACGGAAGAAAGTTAATAAATTAGTTAGGCAGGAACGGCCCTTTGTGAATCCATGCTGAGTATTATTAATCAAATTATTTTTATCCAGATGGCTTCTTATAAAATCAGCTAAAATGGACTCTAGTAATTTACCTACAATTGAGGTCAGGCTTATTGGGCGGTAATTTGACGGTAGTGACTTGTCCCCTGCTTAATAAAAAGGAATTACATTAGCCATCTTCCACATATCAGACACTACACCTGTTTGATGAGATAAGTTAAAAATGTTAGTTAATGGTTCACAGAGTTCCATTTGCATTCCTTAAGAACCCTTGCAAAAGTTCATCAGACCAGCATTTATTTTGTTTCAGTCGGTCTACTTGTTTCATAACCATTTTGCTAGTGACTGTGATATTACATAATTTATCTTCTTCAGGGTCACTATAAAAATTAATTACTGGGATATTATTAGTGTCTTGCT
>WNWK01023688.1:0-30742 GCA_009830355.1 Cherax destructor | reverse complement strand
AAAATGTGCAGAGAACCTTCACCGCACGATAAGTGCGATAAACCACCTCAACTACTGGGAATACTCTCTAGAACGCAGGCGGGAGAGATACATTATTATATACACATGGAAAATTCTCGAGGGCTTAGTACCAAACTTGCACACAAAAATCACTCCGTACGAAAGCAAAAGACTCAGCAGGCGATGTAACATCCCCCAATGAAGAGCAAGGGTGCCACTAGCACGTTGAGGGACAACACAATAAGTGTGAGGGCCCAAGATTGTTCAACTGCCTCCCAGCATACATCAGGGGATTACCAACAAGCCCCTGGCTGTCTTCAAGCAGGCACTGGACAGGCACCTCAAGTCGGTACCTGATCAGCCGGGCTGTGGTTCGTACGTTGGACTGCGTGCGGCCAGCAGTAACAGCCTGGTTGATCAGGCTCTGGTCCAACAGGAGGCCTGGTCACAGACCGGGCCGCGGGGGCGTTGACCCCTGGAATTCTCTCCAGGTAGACTCCAGGTAGATATAAAAGGCACGAAAATTTGGAATTCATTAAATGTCATTGCCAAAGAAACCCTGCCTGTACCCCAATTCAAAACGATGCTAAAAAACCACCTTCTCACCCAAACCTAAATGCTTAATATCAAAGATTCCCAACAAAGTAGAATAATCACTTAAATGTAAAAACCTGATTAATTACTTAAATGTAAAAACCTGTTATGAATAATACATACTAAGCTAACTGTTTCTATAACATTTACATTATAATGACCATGTAAACTGTAACTGCAATGCAATTAATTGTTTTAAATTGTTATCTCACTCAATTAGTTGCATTGCTACAATTAATAAATTATGTTCAACTTATATTCAAACTTCATAACTTAGATACACAATTATACTTATTTTATAAATTATCAATCATAATTTTTTACCATGTAGTCTACTATTAACCCTTTGACTGTCGGAGGCCCCTCTCTGAAACTGTCATTCTATGTCGGGAAATATTCGAAAAAACAAATTATTTTTTCTTATCAAAATGTTAAGATTATTTTTTCTGATTGTTTAAATCCCCCCTAAAAAATTTTGCGGTCAGTATTTACCGAGATATAGAGGCGTGAAGTTGGCAAAAAATGAGCCACGTATGGCAACAGCGGCGAGTGCCGCTCACCCGTAAACTTTAGTTTACTTCTTTTCGTAGGTTTCTTTTTTTTTTTCACTATTTTATTTTTTACATAACTTATGTGGCCTGTGAGACCAAAGTAAGGTGCAATATATATATATATATATATATATATATATATATATATATATATATATATATATATATATATATATATATATATGGTGACGTACGTTGGTACCTCCTGCGTCTGTGTCACATACACGTCTTCAAATGCAGTCGTAGTGAGATGCGTGGTCACTGTGATGTAGTTAATAGAAGTCGTAAACACCACCGTCGCGAGGTGACATACTGGGTGTCGAAATGTGTCTCCGTGAGCTGGCGCCCTCCCACCCACACCATGTCACAAGAAGTGCTGGGTTCCCAGGAATCTCCACGACAGAGCCAACGCCTTGGAACCCGTCCACGAGGCATCTGCCAGGTGTGCCATAGGGAATGTGCACTCAATCCCTCTACTGGCAACATCCGTGCACACAATGGATGTCTAGGCTCCAGGAGGGCTCCAAATGGGAACAGCCAACAGACCCTCCCAGCAGACAGAGCTGACAGCCACCCTGACTTCACCTCTACAGAGGACCTAAAATCTGCAATCAAATTAACATCCACCAGGACGCTGACACACATCCCCAAAGCAGCTCGCCATCAAGCTGCCAGCAAATTTGCTGACCTCTTGAAGAAAGTCAACGATGCTCCTGCAAACAATGGATCCTGGCACAACCTACTGCTTTTTGGCAATGCCTGTTTGGCTGTCCCACCAAGGAGGGACAAGTCACTAGCTACATCTGTTATCAAGGTAATAAATGCATTCCCTAGAGATGACAACTTTGTCCGTATCCCCTCCAGGGCGTCAAACACCCGCCAGGCAAATGTCAACAACAGGACACCTGACGCCTCAAAAATCAGGGCCCACATTAGCAGAAAAATAGAAGAGGGTAATACTATCGGAGCACTGAAGCTTATAACCAGTGAGGATACCATCGCTCCTAAGGATATCATTACAGCACAAGCCCTGAAGGACAAACATCCACCCAGGGCTCCCAGTATCAACATTGGCCCCCTTAACATTCCAGCAGGGGAAGAACATTTAACCTTACGGGATGCCGATGTGTATAAAGCTGCTATGTCTTTCCCACAGGGCTCAGCAGGAGGTTTCACTGGTTTAAGGCCACAACACGTAAAACAAATGCTCAATCCAGGTCTTGGTGAGGTCTCTGAGAGATTGTTGTCTGAACTCACCAAATTTTCCAATGGGTGCCTGGCTGGTAGTGTCCCACAGGCCATTAGACCCCTTTTCTTTGGTGCCTCACTGTGTGCCCTCCGGAAAAAGGATGGAGGAATCAGGCCCATTGCAGTGGGCAACACCCTTCGGCGCCTAGTTGCCAAGGCTGCAGTACGAAGGGTGAGTCAAGATGCTGCCTCAATGTTAAAACCAACTCAGCTCGGTTTTGGTGTTCAACAAGGCTGTGAAGCAGCTGCCCATGCAGCCCGAGTATACATCAACAACATGTCCAATGAAAAGCTTTAATCAAATTGGACTTTACCAATGCTTTCAACTCAGTCAGAAGGATGCTGCTCTCAAGCAGTTTCTAGGCACTTTCCTTCCCTCTATCCTTTCATAGAATCGTGTTACAGTGTGGCTTCTAAACTTTGTTTGGGGACCATGAAATTGACTCGGTGAGGGTGTGCAACAGGGGACCCTCTTGCTCCCTTTCTATTCTGTCTAGCCATCAAGGATGTCACAGAAGCATTGTCCAGTGAGCTCAATATCTGGTTCTTGGATGATGGCACCCTAGCTGGCACTGCACAATCTCTCCTAGGAGACATCAGGAAAATTTAAGATATGGTAGGTAGCCTGGGCCTATCTTTAAACCCCACCAAATGTGAGATAGTTTCCACCAATCCACAGATGATCCAGGACATTAGGGCTGGTTTACCAGGGGCACGAGCCATCGATCCAGCCAACAGCACTCTCCTTGGTGCTCCTCTTGGGCCCAATGCCATCGATCTGGTCCTGGAAAAAAAAATCTCCGACCTCAGGACGATGGAAGGTAGGATGAAAGACATCGATACACATGATGCCTTCTACTTACTCACCAGGTGCCTGTCAATCCCAAAACTTACATACTTCCTGAGATGCTCCCCAGCCTTCAACAGCCCGAAACTCGAGGAATACGACTCTCTCCTCAAGACCATGCTAGAGAGTGTATTGAATCTTTCCTCGATGATGGACAGTGGTTGCAAGCCTCACTTCCAGTCAGACTTGGGGGCTTGGAGTACGCAAATCCTCCCAGATTGCCCTACCAGCCTTCTTATCCTCTTCCATAGCATCAAATGAGCTAATAAAACAAATTCTTCCAGACAACCTCAGTGATTCAGCAGGAGTACAGGACCCTAGCTACACCAGTGCCATCACTGAATGGGAGACTCTTGCTGCTCCAACACCAAAACCTAGTGAAGAACTGGCCTACAAACAGTCAAGCTGGGACGGCCCCATCGCTGAAAAGATACTTGCCAATATGCTCAGGGCCGTCACATCAGACAGGGAGACTGCCCGTCTCCTAGCTGTGAGTGCACCTCACTCTGGGGACTTCCTCCAAACAGTTCCCATTTCGGCCATGGGAACACGCCTGGACCCTAAGACCCTTCGTATTGCAGTGGCTCTGCGCCTTGCTGCCCCTATTCACACGGAATATACGTGTATTTGCAGCGATGCGCAAGCCGACCAATATGGTCTACATGGTCTTAACTGTTCTAAAACCAAGGGTTGGCATGCAAGACACAATGAGGTCAACGACATCATAAAGAGAACCCTTGCTACAGCTGGATGCCCAGCCGAAGAGAGCCTCGATCACTAGCAGCCAACAACGCCCACAACCCAGCAAACCGCCCGACGGGATCACCATCTATCCTTGGAAGAATGGCAAGCTCTTAGCATGGGATTATACCTGTGTGTCGACACTGGCTGACACCTACATCCATCACAGTGTCGGGCGACAGGGAGGAGCTGCTGACCACAGAGAGGAGTACAAGATCGGCAAGTACAGGGACATAAGCCAACAGTATCAATTTGTCCCAGTGGGATCAGAGACCTTGGGAGCGTGGGGAAAAATGCAACACGTTTCCTTAAAGAACTGGGTTCCAGACTCATCGACACCACCAGGGACCCAACGGCAGCCACGTTCATGTTCCAGCGTCTCAGCGTGGCCATCCAGAGGGAAACGCATGCTGCATACTTGGCTCGCGTCCGGCTTCGGAGGAACTGGAGGAGATTCATAATCTTTGACATATTGTACCATTGTATTCATGTTTGTGTTTTCTATAAATGTATTCTGTCTATTAATAAAGCTATATATATATATATATATATATATATATATATATATATATATATATATATATATATATATATATATATATATATATATATATAACACACTCGTATGCAACACAATAATCGCACAAACATTAGTATCATTATATTGTTTACAAAACTTGTTTACACTAACCAACAATAAAAAAATTTTTTAATACTATTGTTCTATAATATATATACACATATATAATGACTAGATACTTTCCATCAACTGCAATTAGCACTTCAAAGCTCCAAGCTATGTGTGTGTGTGTGTGGGGTGGGTGGGACATCTAAATTTGCTGAGTCAGGGTAAGGCAGCTGTCAAAATGACATATTATACCATTACTCACCACTCCACACTGCCTGTCAACACAAAAGGGAACCCATGTCTTCTTCTCCACAACCTCCTTCCTTTCCTTCATACCTACCTTCCTAGCTTTCTTTTTTCCTTCATTCCTTCCTTTCTTTCTGCCTTCCTTTCTTACATATTTCCTTCCTTCCTTCCTCTCATCTCTTCCTTCCTGCCTTCCTTCCTTTCTTCCTTCATTCCTTCCTTTATTTCTTCCTTTCTTACTTCTTTTGTTCCTTCCTTTCTCTCTTTCTTACTTCCTTCCTTCTTCCTTTCCTCCTTACTTCTTTCCTTCCTTCCTCTCATCTCTTCTTTCCTTCCTTCCTTCCTCTCATCTCTTCTTTCCTTCCTTCCTTCCTCTCATCTCGTCTTTCCTTCATTCCTTCCTCACATCTCTTCCTTCCTTACTTACACAGTACTTACTTTCTTCCTTCCTTCCTTCTGGTATCCTGGGCATTGCTTTCGGTCACAAACTCCTCAAAACCATGAAATTTATCTAGAGACACTTCCATCTGTGTTAGAGCTATCATTGAGGAAGAGAAATGTCCCAGATGCGCCAAGGAATCAAATAATTCTTACCGCTAGGCATGCTGAACAAGGACTACTGAAATGGTGTTCCCACAATGCACCAGTGGCTGCCCGATTTTTTTTATATGCGCACACTGACCACACAGACCCATTCTCTCACATGTGGGCCTACCAGCTTTCTCCTGCTTGATTTGAGGCCGCTAGAATTTAGGCGTATAAATACGTCCGAAACATTGGCTCGTAAGACGTATATATACGTCCGAAACAGTCAAAGGGTTAAATAGTCCTAAGAATGCCCGCAATGCACAGCATATTAGGGGCTTTTGGCATGTACATCTCATTTATACCTATGTATCATGTCTACCCAACTATGTATCATTGTACCATGTCTAAATAAAGTATTATTATTATTATTATTATTATCATTATTATCTGTGAAGTTGTTGTGGAGTAATGTGCTCCTAGGATAATGTACTGTAAAGTTGCTACTTAGCTTATTGATGAATCCAAGATGTCGCAGCCATCCCCAACACCTTCTCAGGGGATACATCTATGGCCTCATTCTCCACAGGGCTGTAAGGTAAACATCAAGTGAGTATAATATTGCCCCAAAGTAGCATATGCCCATATTTCAGTCTTAGATGGACTGAAAGGCGGTTTACTCACTTGTTTGGACTTAAAAGTCCACGCATAACCGCCGTCAATAGGTAAATTTTGATGCTCTTGAAATACAAGAATTGCGCAGTCCCCTGCCTGACAAGAACATAAAAACATACCTTGCTCGTGTAACTTGAGCGATGGTGTTGACTCCACCATATACGGCGGAAATGCTGTCTTGATTGTAGAATGCCGCTGATGAGTCACCGTCTTGTTTTGATGGAGTTCACTTGCGATTGTCTCTACGTTTGTCTTGCAGTAAGAAGCTGCGCACACTTCTGAATATACCGAGATTTTATTCACTAAACGCGCTGGAACAGTTCTTATCCGATTTCCCGACGTTAGTGGAGATTAAATTAGAATAACGGATGCGTACGACTACTGTCTTTGTCCGGTTATGCACCGCGCCGTAGCTCCCGTCCTTTCGGTGGCAGTATTCAGTCTAACCCCCTCGTGGTGCCTCGTGGCTCTGCGGGGCCTGGCATGCTGAGTTCAGCACAATTTCAACAATTGCTACATGCTGCTACAAGTGGCAATTAAAATGTTTGTCATCTAAATACCCCAATCACTGGAACACACGATAGTAAATTCAAGTGCAGAAACCAATACAACAGTTTACTGTAGTTTTCCTGTTACGGTAAAGAGTTACATTTATCTCAAATGTCTATTAACTCACATACACACTCGCTGCTACTTGGTCAGACCACGCGACACACTGTGGTCAGTACATCTGGACTGTGTTAATTTGTTTTTCTCAACCAGACGCGCCTCATCTTGCCCCTTCCTAAGGGCGGAAAGGGTGGGACCCTTAACAAGGGTAGTAAGGGTGCATACCCCCCCTCCTTTGGAGAATTTTCTCCACAGTTGTCTATTTCTGTTTGCCAGTCAGTGTTTGTCATAGCTGTTATGAAGTTATTTATAGCTGTCTCATTATGTAGTCTAAAGGTAACATTAGTAGTCTCTAGTGGTAATTTTCCGAGGTTGGTTATGAGAAAGGTTGGGTAGTGGTCTGTGGTATTGTCTGTGATTATGCCTGATTTTAATGGGGATATGGTGTTAGTCCAGATATGGTCTAATAGAGAGGCACAGGTCTCAGAGATTCTTGTAGGCTTTGTTACTGTCGGGAGCAGCAAGCAGTTGCTCATAGTGTTTGTGAATTCAGTTACGTGTGGGTCCTGATCTTGTAGGAGGTTTATATTGAAGTCTCCTATGAGGATTAAGTGGTCTTTGTTCATGTGTGCATCAGTAATCATACTTCCTAATTTTTCACTAAATTGCTTAATATTTGACTGTGGTAATCTATAGATGTTTATAACTATGAGAGGTTTTTGTAGGTATTTGGATTTAAACTTAGCTATTATATATTCTCCATGTTCATCTCCTGTGCATGTATTGTTGATACATTCAAGCTGGTCTGAGTATAACATAGCTGTGCCACCCCCTTGTTGGTCTGGCCTACACTTGTGTATGGCTGTGTAACCAGGAATGGCATAGATATCTATAATCTGTAGTATGAAGCTTTAGCCAAGTTTCAGTGAGAGCAATGATGGACATACTGGCCTGTAGTGAGTTTAATAATGCAGTGAGGTCATCAAAATGTTTGCTTAAAGATCTGACATTGTAGTTGTGTTTTAGCCTGTTCTGCTGTGTAGTAATGACAGTTGTTGTTAGGTTCATGTAAGTCATTTAATAAGAGGTTGATATCAGGATCAATGTTTGGAATCATAAGATTTAGTGTGATTCTATAATTAAACTTAAAAATAGAACAATGTAAGTAGACTTAAGAATAGGACAATGCAAAAGGAGTTCTTGGCACGTGAGTTAGTACGTTGGATATGTTTACAAAAATGAATAAATGAACTAAGGTAGTCAATTTACAGCTAAAAAGAGTCTAAAACTATAGCACCTGAGTTAGCACCTGAGTTAGTTAATTAATTAAACAAATGTTTATATACGAGTGTGATTCTAAAAAGACTTAAGAACAATGAATAATGCTAAACTTCAAGTTATGATATCTGAAGAATTGATTTTACTAGCTATTGGATTAACACAATTTTGAACAAAAGTCACAGAGATTTAGGATATATCTTTACAATGTAATTGATTTACTATTTAACTAGCTAATAGAACTGGTTGGAAAATTACTATGATTAATATTAAGTTATAATGAAACAAATATTAAGATTCAGTATTGCACTAGTTGTGATTATAGAATTTATTAAAGGTAATATAAAGAAAATGAAAGTAAACTATTATAGGAGAAAAAGTGCTAAAGTGTACAAAATTAAAATTTATTAATAGTAAAAAAAAAGCTTGAAATAAAATTTTAGGCAGTTAAGGTGATCAATAATATATAGAAATGAGGTTGGAGAAAAGGATAAAAGGTAAATACAATTTTTAGCAACTTAAGTGGCCTGTGAGACCAAAGTAAGGTGCAATGTATACGTATATATACACTCGTTTGCAACACAATAATTGCACAAACATTAGTATGTTTATATTGTTTACAAAACTTGTTTACACAAACAAACTAACAACAAAAAATGTTCATTACTATTGTTCTATAATATATATATAAATATAGTCACTGGACACTTTACTAGAACTCCTGCAGCTTGTGGAATTCTTTGAAACATGGGTATATGCACAGTGGTACTTCACACTCCTCACACATAAAACGAGTGTCTCTGCGTGTTTGTGGGCATTTTGTGGTATGTTTACAGACAAAACACCTCTTCTGTGCATTTTTCTTGAGAGTAGTAGCAGGCAGTTGTATGGGGTAGTGATCACCAGGCCTCAGACGAGAGAGCATGTGTTGATAATTTCGTGGGCGCTGGTCTATTGCAGGTGTTGCTCCTTGGTACTTGAATATTATTTGTCTGATGACTGACAAACAAAATTCACCATATTTGGGTTTGTTGTTGGTCTTCAACTTGTACATGTTATAAGCATTCAGCATGGAAATGTCAAGAAGATGGAAAAAGAGTTTTATGTACCACTTATAACTTTTGAGTACACAATCAGCAAACCCAATCTGCATGTCACATTTGTCCACTAAGCGCATATTGAGGTTGTAGTCCATCACAGCTGCAGGTTTTAGAATGGGTTCATTGGTCTCTCTATTCTGCCTTCCACTGTCTACCATTTCATGTCCGTGAACTGATATCAACAATGTGACATCACGTTTGTCTTGCCACCGAAATGCCATGATATCATTGGCAGCAAACACCTGCACTTCACCTCTACGAGTGCCAGCGTCAAACCTAGGCATATGTTTGCGATTTGCACGCACTGTGCCACACACGTCTTGTCATGTTCACTCGCAAGAAATCACTGAGTAAAGGGCTCGTGTACCAGTTATCAGTATATAATATATGCCCCTTACCAAGATATGGTTCCATCATTGTTCTAACCATATCACCAGAGATACCCAATAACTTCGTGGTATCTCTCAATGTATTACTGCCAGTGTACACAATTAGATCCAGAACCAGACCCTTTTGCAATCACACAGTACAAATAACTTTATGCCAAAGCGTTTCCTCTTGCTTGGTATGTACTGCTTGAACGACAGTCTTCCTTTGAACAAAATCAAAGACTCATCAATAACAAGCTTCCTGAAGGGATAAAAATACATACAGCATTTTTGTTTCAGGTACATGAACACATTCCTGATCTTATATAACCTGTCGTTTCTGTCAGGCCTTGTTTTGTCAGAGAAGTGAAGCATACGCAACAGTATCAAAAAACGATTCACTGGTATAATATCACTAAAACCTGGGGTTGAAATCAGGCGTTCTGTCGACCAGTATGTGGTGACAGTGTGCTTATACACATGTGGCATAAGCATTATTGTGGCAAAGAACAGGTAGATCTCTGCCACAGTTGTCCTTCCACTGGTGTAGCCGTGAATTTGGTGAAAGAAATGTGTTTGCCATGGTGTACTCATAGTATATGTTGCTTTCCCTGACAATAATGTCCATCAGGGGTTCATCGAAGAATAACTGAAAGCATTCTAGTTCAGTAGCATTGTTCCCAAGTGTACATGATGGCCGTATTCCACTTTGTGCTTCATCAAAGTCATGGGGATTGGGAACAAAATTGTCACCTTGCTGCCAATCCCAGATGCGGTCTGCTGGTGGGTACTGGATATTGACAGGTGGTTGTGCAGGTTGTGGTTGTGCAGGTTGTGGTTGTGCAGGTTGTGGTTGTGCAGGTTGTGGTTGTTCAGGTTGTGGTTGTGCAGGTTGTGGTTGTGCAGGTTGTGGTTGTGCAGGTTGTGGAAGTGTGGGGGTGGTTGATGGTGGTTGTGCTGAGTTAGCAGCGTGGGTACCAGCGTGGCCCGCTCGTGGTGGCACATGACTCATGCCACCGCCAACACCACCACTACCTGCTACCCCACACACATTATGCATACCCATTGTAACAATATCGTCATCTTCACAATCAATTCGTGGTGTAGGGTCAAGAGATGTACTCCAAGATTTACTCCTTTTCCTTGGAATAGCATATGGCACACTACCAGAACGCATGTTGCGTTGTACATACTGCCGCTTCACTGGAGAATAATCTCCCTCACTGTCGCCACTAGACGAATGGTTTTTGGGACCTGATGAGCTGTTGGAGTGTGAGCAGGGTAATATTTTGTGAAGGGATTCAGGGAAACCAGTTAATTGATTTAGTTGGACTTGAGTCCTGGAAATGGGAAGTACAATGCCTGCACTTTAAAGGAGGGGTCTGGGATAGTGACAGTTGGGAGGGACTTATTCTCAGCTGTCGTATCTTAGTGCCTCTGCAAAGCCAGTGATTATGTATGAGTGAGGTGAAAGTGTTGAATGATGATGAAAGTATTTTCTTTTTTGGGATTTTCTTTCTTTTTGGGTCACCCTGCCTCGGTGGGAGATGGCCGACTTGTTGGAAAAAAAAAAAAAAGTCTGAATAAATAAAGAATGAATATACAGTGGACCCCCGCTATTCGAACATTCTTCATTCCAGAATGGTGTTCAAGTGCTGTTACCAAACAAATTTATTCCCTTAAGGAATGATGTAAATTAGATTAGTCCATTTCAGACCCCCAAAAATACTCTTATAAAAGCACTTACAATAATAAACTTACATAATAGGGTGAGTTTTGGAGTGTTCAAATAGCGAGGGTCCACTGTAACTGAAAACCGCTACATTAGCCAAACCCCTGTAAAGCAGAGTGCTCTAAAACAAAGCGCTGTAAAGTGGAGCCCTTCTGTACTAGACATTTCTTCCTGCATAAGCCATGCTTATCGTAAGAGGTGACTAAAGTGCCGGGAGCATGGTGCTAGTTACACTTATACATATACAGTATGTTGATATATAAAATATTATAGTAAATGTTTTTTCCCTAGTGACTGTGGACTACATAACAGATGAAGAGAATATATTGCCCCGTGCTGGTGCTATTACTGTGGGAGGTCTTGCTGGTCTTGTAATTGGAGCACGCAAGAGAGGAGGTTTCTTTAAGAAGGTTTTCTATACTTCTACTGGTGTTGTTGGTAAGTTACAGCAAGTATCTGTACTTGCTTCACAACTTATTTCTTGCTACCAAATATTGTACAATAGCCATTGCATAATTTTTGCAGTAATGTTGTCTTTATTAGAAAAATTATTAGCATACTGATACAAGTCGACCATCACTAAACTGGCATCGTTGGGACCATTAAATTCCTTAAGAGATTCATGTACTGATCTGATAGTTAATTGCACTCAGTAGGTGCCTCATAAAATGGGTGTGAGACTTACGCTAGCCAAAACTATTGCCGGATCAGTGATGACCGACCTGTATATATTCTCTACTTGATACAGTCCACTCTTTTGCAGTGAAAGATATGGGAAAAAACTGTGAAATAAAGTCATTGAAGAGCAGGAGTTGCATGGGTACAGTTAGATAACACTGTTTTAGTAACCATGACTCAAGACCCTTCAGTATATTAGCAGCAGATAGCTGATATGAGGATAGAAGTTTTCAAGAAGTTATCATGTGCTGGATAAACCAGGTTGTAATGTTTGTTCTAGCAGGCTGCTAGAACAAACAACCTGGTTACTCAGGCCAGACTTCTAGGTAGAAGATACATTAAATCTGGTCACAGGTGAACACTTTACTAAAGTGTCAAGTACTCCACCTTGACGATTGAGACACTTATGCAACATATGGTAATCTTTATTATTAAGGAAACTTTTTGCCACACAGTGGCTTCATCAGTCCAATACAAAGCAGAAAGGTGTAAGGAGAGGAGTAGTTTGAGGTAATCAGTCCCTCGGCCTGGAGTTGATGTGTTCAGTCCATCAATCTTCTAGAAAGTACAGCATAGTACATCTGTCAGACACTGCAACATCATGGGATCTTGATACAAGAAATTCTTCAATACTTGTCCAACCTTTGGACGAAGACCTACTTCGACTAGTGGATGGTACCACTATGACCCCGCCACCTCCTGCTTCACCTCACCTGACTACAGTATATAAGCCACTTCTATGGCCCTATGCTGTACTTTCTACAAGATTGATGGATTGAACACATTGACTCCAGGCTAAGGGACTGATTACCTCAAACTCCTCCTCTCCTTACACCTTTCTGCTTTGTATTGGACTGATGAAGCCACTGTGTGGTGAAACGTTTCCTTAATAAAGATTCCCATATATTGCATAAGTGTCTCAATCTTCAACTTGTCGGTTTTCAAAACCATTTATTACTCCACCTTGTTGATATTTACATAACATTCCATACAATTTTTGATACTGTAGATATGCATTCAATATAAACATTAAATTTTAAGTTGTCTGTTGCAGCGGTGACAGCTGTAGTGGCTGCTGCTGTAGTGGCTGCTGCTGCTGTGGTTGTTGCTGCTGTTCCTATTGTTTTTTTTTGTTTTTGTTATGCACATTGATAAAGTTAATGTTGCATGTTTTAATATTGACAGGTGCTGCCTCTCTCTGCTATCCTCGCCAGGCCTACCACACCTCTCAACAAGTGTATGGCAATGTTAAAGATTATGCTACTATTGGCTACAACTTTATTGCTGGAGGTAATTATGTTGAACCATACATAGTGTCTTTTTCCACATTACATATGGGTTTGGCTCACTTGTATGGAATGACCCATTTTAAGCAGTAATTTGCTATATTAACTGTTATGTGATCATCCAAGCCAATCACCACATGATATTTTAACATATCTTTCTAACTATTACATAACTGATCTGTGTTGACATTTATAACCTTTGAAGTACCTTTGAAGAATTTCGAGAGTTTCTCTACTCTCTGAGCCCAGCCATGGGCCAGGCTCATCTGGTGCTTGCCTGGTCAACCAGGCTGTTACTGCTGGAGGCCCGCTGCCCCACATACCCATCACAGCCTGGTTGATCTGCCACCTGGTGAAGATACTTGTCCAGTTTCCTCTTGAAGGCTTCTACACTTGTTCCAGCCGTGTTTCGGATATCTTCTGGTAAAATGTTGAATAGTTTGGGACCCCGGATGTTGATACAGTGCTCCCTTATTGTCCCCACCTCACCCCTGCTCCTCACTGGGTTTATTTTACACTTCCCCCCATATCTCTCACTCCAGTATGTTGTTATGGCAGTGTGCAGATTTGGGACCAGGCCCTCGAGTACTTTCCAGGTATATATTATCATGTATCTCTCTCTCCTCCGCTCCAATGAGTACATGTTCAAGACTTGAAGGCGTTCCCAATAATTTAAATGTTTCACTGGCTCAATGTGAGCTGTAAACAATCTCTGTATTTGTTCCAGCTCTGATATTTCTCCTGCTTTGAATGGGGCCGTCAGCACTGAGCAATATTCTAAGTGAGGGAGCACTAGCGATTTGAAGTGTGTCACCATCGGCATTATTTCCCTTGTTTTGAAAGCTCTCAATACCCACCCCGTCATCTTCCTGGCTGTAGTGATCTTTGTCTTGTTATGGTCTTTAAAAGAAAGATCAGCAGACATAATTATTCCCAAGTCCTTTACGTGTTCCTTTTGTTCTGTTCGGTGACCCTCTTGAGTTTTGTATATAGTGTTCCTTTTGAGTTCTTCATTCTTTCCATACCTAAGCAGCTGAAACTTATCACCATTGAATGTCATGTTGTTCACTGCCCACTGGAAAACCCTGCTTATGTCTTCCTGTAATTTTTCTACCGTAGTGACTTTCATGCTTATTTTAGTGTCATCTGCAGATGACGATACAAAAGTATGCCGGGTGTTTTTATCTATGCTATGAGGATGAGAAACAGCAGAGGTGCCAGGACAGTGCCTTGGGGCACTGAGCTTTTGACCTCGCTTATGCTGGATCTTGCCCTGTTCACTACTACTATTTGTGTTCTGTGTGTTAGGAACTCGAAAATCCATCTGCCTATCTTCCCCATAATGCCCATGGCCCTCATTTTGTCAAATGCCTTTGCAAAATCTGTGTAAATCACATTGCGTTTTGGTCGTCTTCCAATGCCTCCGTAATTCTGTCATAATGGTTCAGCAGTTGTGACAGGCATGATCGTCCCGCTCTAAAGCCATGCTGGTTCGGGTTATGTTGGTTGTGCTGGTCCATGAACTTTGTAATCTGCTGTCTCATCACTCTTTCGAAGATTTTTATGTTGTGAGAAGTTAGGGCTACTGGTTTGTAATTTTTAGCTAGTGCTCTACTACCTCCCTTATGCAAAGGAGCTATGTCTCCACTCTTTAAGTCCTCCGGTATTTCACCTAGATCTAAGCTCTTTCTCCAAATAACACTAAGGGCTCTTGTTAATGGTACTTTGCACTTCTTTATAAATAAAGCATTCCATGAATCTGGTCCAGGTGCTGAGTGAGTGAGCATGTTGTCCATTTCTTTTTCAAAATCTATGGGATTTGTACTAATGTCAATGCAGCCTTTTTGAACATATTTTGAACAAAATCCTGTTGTGGTACAATATGTTTGATTTATGTAAATTTATTTTATGCAACATCTAATGTATTAAGCATGAGATATCTGTACTTAAAAGTTCAAGAAGCACACAAGCTTGAATGACAAATCTCGGTATTTTCTGTATATTTTATATTTTTACACTTCTTATAAGTGTGTTGAAAGTTAGGAAATTCAGATTTAATACTGCTGGAGCTGGAGCTGGATTGACCTGAACGTAGGTAAGATGGGGATGGAAGAAGGATGGGTAAGGATAGAAATATGGGAAAAGGTTTGGGAAGAGTAGGAGGTGGGAATGGACAGGTGAGAGGCACATCCATTCTGGGCGACATGTGCAGATAAACTGCAGGCGACATGTGCACGTAAACTGCAGGCGTTGATAGGTGTGTGTGATGCTGAGACGAGTTGTATCAGCTGATGAGGCGGGTGTAGTTGTACTGCAGGAGGCTGGCAGGCGGCGATGGGAGAGGCACAGAAGGCAGCTGTATTAGGGTCGATTATTATTGGAGGAGAAATCACTGATACGTTCCATTGACGAGTGAGGGGAACTGTCGTAGTGAGATGTGTTTCAATTTAATTGGACGTTGTAGCATAGGATGCTGGAGGTTAAGTAGAATGTCGTCAATGGTATTGAGTGGAGTGGCAGTACAGGTGAACTTGACAGTTCCTTCTAGGAGACGTTGATTAAGCTCAGTGGGCATCATTGTTGTGGGAAATTGTCGAGTAGTCCAATATCTGACACCATGCATAGTACATGGTGGTAGTGACGAAGTGGGAGTGCTGGAAGACGAAGCCTCTGATTGGTTCGTAGTAGGAGGAGATGAAGGCTCCTCATTGGTGGAAGGTGGTTGTGGCGAGACTGGCAAGGAGGCAGCTGATTGGTTCTTGGTAGAGGTGTGAGGTGGTGGTGAGCACTCATTGGTTGTTGTTGGCGTGATGTCAGTATTAGATAGTGTTGGTGTTGAAGCAGCCGCTGAGCCACCAGCAGGGAAAGTGATGACGACAGGATGCTGGTTGTTGTTGAGTATCACAGAAGATGGTGGAGAATCTGGGAATTATTTAATACTGAAGTGTTGAGACTATGTTTTCTTACTCAAGGCTGATATTTGTCTTATTTTCACCAAGAATGATTATTTATCTTTGCTTGTATTTTACCCTGTTTGAGAAAATATTGTCTAATGAAGCATGTATAATGACATTTACTCATCTTAACATAATCTTTGTGTATTTTCATTACAGTAAAACCACAGTCAAAAGTGTCAGCTCCAGTTGAAGACAAGGAAGTAGCTGCTACAACTGCTGCTGAGGTTATCACCACTGAACTAACAGGGAAGGAAGCAGCACCAGCAGCACCTACAACAACCACACAGTCAGAAGGTGCTGAGGTAAGGAGCGTTGTACCACAAATTATCTCCCTCGAGAAGTTTCCTGCTCCTTTTGACACGCTAGCACAACAAGCGAGTGACATAACACTATGGGGTTTTAGACTGATAGACCAAACAAACACCGTTTCCCGATCCCCAACCAACCTAGTGCTGCCCGCAGAACCATCAGTTCCACAAGGATTTGGGAGTGTTGAAGACTCCAATAAACTTACTGCTGAAATGACAACTGAACATAAGGCAAATAAAGTTGGTGTTCAAGTAAAGGATGTAGGCAAGGGTAAAGAAATGTGTGTACCAGAAGTAGCTGAGCCTATTCTAAGACATAAAACATCAGATATTGCTGCTGTAGATATTGTTGTAGGTACAAAGAGTGAAATAGGTGTGGTAAAGACTGCAGGTGTTGCAGAAACAAAAGTTGCAGATGTCAATGCAAAGACTACTGTTCAAGTTCCAGCAGATGGTGAGAGTATATCAGAGAAAGTTGCATGTTTTTTAGAAGAAAAAGCTGCAGAAGTTGTAGTAAAGGCAGCACAAGAAGTGGAGAAAGACACAACAAATATGGCTGCAACAGCAGAATTTGTAGAAGAAATTGGTAGCAAGGTGGAATCTGTTCTAAAAACTGCTGAGAATGTAATGGATGCTGCCAGCAAAGCAAGTCATTATACTCCAGGAGTGCCAGAGACAATAACAGAGAAAGTAGAGTTAGTGAAAGATGCAGTCAAGGAGGCAGAGACAATTGTCAAAAATGTCACAGGTGTAGCAGAAAGTGTAGACAAGGCTGCTAAAGAAATTAAAAAAGAAGCAGAAGTAATAAAGAGCAAAGCTACAGAAGTAGTGGAAAGTGAGGAGAAGAGAGAAGAAATATATGAGAAAGTTACTGAGTTTGTGATGGGTGGCGGCAGTGGGTCAGATGAAGTGAAAGAAACATCGAAGGTACCAGACACTGCTGTTAGAGATGCACATACACAAGTATATCAAGAACCCAGTGCTGATATTACAGATCAGCTGAAGCTGTCAGACACACATGAAAGGGAGCTGATACAAACACAAGGAGAGTCTGAGCAAAGTCCAGATACTGATAGAAAAGTTGAAGGCAGTAAAGCAGAAAAGTTTCCCACTATAATGAAAGAAACTGATGTTAGTATTGTCTCAACAACACCTGATAAAAAGGGACTATTTTATAAGATTATTAATTTTTTCTCCAAAGAAAAGAAAGTTACTCCAGTTGTTGAACATGGAACCTCTGGTGAAGACAAGTTCAAGACATTACATATTGAACCTGATATGACTACTGAAGAGGTAGTTTCATCTTCAAGAGAAACCCCAGAGAAGCCTCAAGCCATGTTGACACCTGTTGAAGATACAACAGTTTTCCCTCCAGGTTTGTCCACTCTTTCAAAGGATGAAAGATTACCACATAGTATTGGTGAAGTGCTTGAGCCAGTCATTAAGGGGGTTGCAAAAGATATTGTAGTTGATGTTGCAGGTAATGCATTGAAAATGGTTTCTGAAGTTGTTAAGGAAACAGCAGAGGATGTTGTGGGAAGTGTCTCTGATGTGCTTGAGGTAACAGATGTGGTTGAGGAGATTGGTCAGAAAGTTGTGTCTGTTTTGGATGACATAAAAGAAGCAACAGAAGAGGTTCTGGAGGTTCCAGGAGTGGCTGAGTCTGTGGCAGTGAAGGCTAAGGTTATTAATCAGGTATCACAAGAAACTGAGAATGTGGTTGAGACTGTTACTTTTGTTGCAGAAGAAGTACACGATGTTGCAAAAAATATAAAAAATGAAGGTATAGCAATTGAACATGAGGCTGCTGAATTAGTTCAGGGTGAAGAAAAGAGAGAAGAACTAATTAAAAACATCATTGATTATGTTGCAGAAAGTGAATCGTCCTCACTGGGTAAAACACAAGACCAAGAAAATGTAGAAGTATCGGCACCACCTGCAGAAACTTCAACACAGTCGGTAGTGAAGGAAGGTTCACTGGACCACCCTGTAAAGCTTGTCTCAGACCATGAAGATGATTACCATATACAACCCGCTGCTGGAAAACTTCAACAAAAGACAGCAGCTGAACCTTTTATAGAAAAAGTTGAAGAAACAATTGATATAGAAGAGGCAAAACATGTGGCTCAGGAAATAGAAGATCCAAACACAAGTATTAAAACTGTTGCAGCAGTAGATAATATACCAGATGCAGAACAAATCTCACATGAAGAAGCTCCTAACATTTTAAGGAGGCCATGTCCAGAAGTTATTGAGCAGCCTGATAGCATTCTCCCTGAAAAGAAATCTTTCATAGACAAAATAGCCAAGATGTTCAGTGATAAAAAGGAGCCACTTTCTGTTCCTTCTGGAGATGCAGCTGAGATTTCTAATGTGAATTTATATTCAGATGTGTTGACAGAAGGTTCAGTGTCAGTGAAGACAGAGAACTCCCACATACAGTCTACATATGTATTAAGCTCCAGTGAAAGTGAACAAAATACACCAGTGCAAGATTCAACAATTCCAACACTTGGTGAGGTTCTTCAAGAACCTTCACAGTGTCCATCTTCACTTTTGAGTACTGCTGAAGAGTCTGCATTACAAGTGAAGGATAGTTCTGATACTCTGGCTAAATTAGTGTCCACTGATGACAAACCTGTAGCCCCATCACCACTAGAAACTCCAGCCAAATTACAGCAGGAAAGGTTAGCTCAGACAGGACCAATAACCAAAGACATCTTGCAAAGTTCAACTGATTCGGATGGTGTTGTGAAGGATTCAAAGTTTTCACTTGTGGACAGAGTTGCTAATATATTTACAAAGAAGGAAAGTGTTAAGGAAGAATCTGTTCAGTCAGGTAAAAAAAATGAATCTAGAGTTGCTGAAGAGTCAAAAACTGAGATGGCCATTGATGACAGTGCTAAAATGTTTGTGGTCAGAACAAATCCAAGAGTTGATGTGGACCACCTGAGTGAAGGTGACCAAGAGAAGAATGCTGCAGCTGTCCCAGTGTGGTGCGGCTTGTTCAGGGTACAGTAAAGGCTTTTTTTTTTTTTTGTGATGCTTGTTAACAATAGTGCAGCTGTAGCTCACTATGTGGCTTTACGTTGCTCTGGGATCTTTCCTAACTTCACACATGGGTATAATATTTTTTCTAGCATCTCGGAACTTGTTAAAAATATAAAATTTGGATTGTACTTAGCCTTACAGTATAATAGAATGCAACTTAAGATATTTGTACAAGAAATAAATTAATTAAGCATTAATTGGTGTACTGGGAAGTACAGTGTCTGCACTCTGAAGGATTGGTGAGGATATTGCAGCTCAGAGGGTCATTAGTATTGTAATGACTGCGCTCTTCTGCCAAGACAGCTATTGAATGAATGATGGTGAATATATTTCCTTTTTTTGGATCACCCTACATCTGTGGGAGACAGCTGGTGTCTTACAAAATACAAGATATGCTGGTTTGTAATATATTATATATACGTAAATGTGTGAATAATCTCGATCTCTGCATGATAGAGTAATTATGGTGGATACCTGGTAGTAGGTGGATATAGGTAGTAGGTTGGTAGACAGCAACCACCCAGGGAGGTACTACCGTCCTGCCAGGTGACTGTGAAACAGAAACCTGAAACTGTTTTACATGATGGTAGGATTGCTGGTGTCTTTTTTCTGTCTCATAAACACGCTGGATAACAGGTATATCTAGCTACTTCTACTTACACTTTAGGTCACACTACACTGGCATACACATGCATATATATACATACACACATCTAGGTTTTTCTTCTTTTTCTTAATAGCTCTTGTTCCTTTTATTTTCTCTATTGTCCATGGGGAAGTGGAAAAGAATCTTTCCTCCGTAAGCCATGCGTGTCGTATGAGGCGACTAAGATGCCGGGAGCAATGGGCTAGTAACCCCTTCTCCTGTACAAATCTACTAGAAACGAGAAGAAGAAAAACTTTATAAAATTGGGTTGTCTGAATGTGCGTGGATGTAGTGCGGATGATAAGAAAGAGATGATTGCCGATGTTATGAATGAAAAGAAGTTGGATGTCCTGGCCCTAAGCGAAACAAAGCTGAAGGGGTAGGCGAGTTTCAGTGGGGAGAAATAAATGGGATTAAGTCAGGAGTATCTGAGAGAGTTAGAGCTAAGGAAGGGGTAGCAATAATGTTGAAGGATCAGTTATGGAAGGAAAAGAGGGAATATAAATGTGTAAATTCAAGGATTATGTGGATTAAAATAAGGGTCGGATGCGAAAAGTGGGTCATAATAAGCGTGTATGCACCTGGAGAAGAGAGGAGTGTAGAGAGAGAGAGAGATTTTGGGAGATGTTAAGCGAATGTATAGGAACTTTTGAACCAAATGAGAGAGTAATTGTGGTAGGGGACCTAAATGCTAAAGTGGGAGAAACATGCAGAGAGGGTGTAGTAGGTAAGTTTGGGGTGCCAGGTGTAAATGATAATGGGAGCCCTTTGATTGAACTTTGTATAGAAAGGGGTTTAGTTATAGGTAATACATATTTTAAGAAAAAAAGGATAAATAAGTATACAAGATATGATGTAGGGCGTAATGACAGTAGTTTGTTGGACTATGTATTGATAGATAAAAGACTGTTGAGTAGACTTCAGGATGTACATGTTTATAGAGGGCTACAGATATATCAGATCACTTTTTAGTTATAGCTACAGTGGGAGTAAAAGGTAGATGGGATACAAGGAAAATAGAATCAGTAAGTAAAAGAGAGGTGAAGGTTTATAAACTAAAAGAGGAGGCAGTTAGGGTAAGATATAAACAACTATTGGAGGATAGATGGGCTAGTGAGAGTGTAGGCAATGGGGTCGAAAATGTATGGGGTAGATTTAAAAATGTAGTGTTAGAGTGTTCAGCAGAAGTTTGTGGTTACAGGCGAGTGGGTGCGGGAGGGAAGAGGAGCGATTGGTGGAATGATGATGTAAAGAGAGTAGTAAGGGAGAAAAAGTTAGCATATGAGAGGTTTTTACAAAGTAGAAGTGATGCAAGGAGGGAAGAGTATATGGAGAGAAAAAGAGAGGTTAAAAGAGTGGTGAAGCAATGTAAAAGAGAGCAGATGAGAGAGTGGGTGAGATGTTATCAGCAAATTTTGTTGAAAATAAGAAAAAGTTTTGGAATGAGATTAATAAGTTGAGGAAGCCTAGAGAACAAATGGATTTGACAGTTAAAAATAGGAGAGGAGAGTTATTAAATGGAGAGTTAGAGGTATCGGGAAGATGGAGAGAATATTTTGAGGATTTGTTAAATGTTGATGAAGACAGGAAGCTGTGATTTCGTGTGTAGGGCAAGGAGGAATAACATCTTGTAGGAGTGTGGAAGAGCCAGTTGTGGGTGTAGGGAAGTTCGTGAGGCAGTGGGTAGAATGAAAGGGGTAAGGCAGCTGGGATTGATGGGATAAAGATAGAAATGTTAAAAGCAGGTGGGGATATAATTTTGGAGTGGTTGGTGCTATTATTTAATAAATGTATGGAAGAGGGTAAGGTACCTAGGGATTGGCAGAGAGCGTGTATTGTTCCTTTGTATAAAGGCAAAGGGGACAAAAGAGAGTGCAAAAATTATAGGGGAATAAGTCTGTTGAGTGTACCTGGTAAAGTGTATGGTAGAGTTATTATTGAAAGAATTAAGAGTAAAACAGAAAGCAGGATAGCAGATGAACAAGGGGGCTTTAGGAAAGGTAGGGGGTGTGTAGACCAAGTGTTTACAATGAAACATATAGGTGAACAGTATTTGGATAAGGGTAAAGATGTTTTTGTGGCATTTATGGATTTGGAAAAGGCGTATGATAGGGTAGATAGGGGGGCAATGTGGCAGATGTTGCAGGTGTATGGAATAGGAGGAAGGTTACTGAAAGCAGTGAAGAGTTTTTATGAGGATAGTGAGGCTCAGGTTAGAGTGTGTAGGAGGGAAGGGGACTATTTCCCAGTAAAAGTGGGCCTTAGACAAGGATGTGTGATGTCACCGTGGTTGTTCAATATATTTATAGATGGGGTTGTAAGAGAAGTGAATGCGAGGGTCTTGGCAAGAGGTGTTGGGCTAAAAGATAAAGAAGCAAATACAAAGTGGGAGTTGTCACTGTTGCTTTTTGCTGATGACACTGTGCTTTTGGGAGATTCTGAAGAGAAGCTGCAGAGGTTGGTGGATGAATTTGGTAGGGTGTGTAAAAGAAGAAAATTGAAAGTGAATATAGGAAAGAGTAAGGTGATGAGGATAACAAAAGAATAGGTGACGAAAGATTGGATATCAGATTGGAGGGAGAGAGTATGGAGGAGGTGAATGTATTCAGATATTTGGGAGTGAACATGTCGGCGGATGGGTCTATGAAGGATGAGGTGAATCATAGAATTGATGAGGGGAAAAGGGTGAGTGGAGCACTTCAGAGTCTGTGGAGACAAAGAACCTTGTCCATGGAAGTAAAGAGGGAATGTATGAGAGTATAGTTATACCAACGCTCTTATATGGGTGTGAAGCATGGGTGATGAATGTTGCAACGAGGAGAAGGCTGGAGGCAGTGGAGATGTCATGTCTGAGGTCAATGTGTGGTGTGAATATAATGCAGAGAATTCGGAGTTTGGAAATTAGGAGGAGGTGCGGGATTACCAAAACGATTGTCCAGAGAGCTGAGGAGGGGTTGTTGAGGTGGTTTGGACATGTAGAGAGAATGGAACGAGACAGAGTGACTTCGAGAGTGTATAAATCTGTAGTGGAGGGAAGGAGGGGTAGGGGTCGGCCTAGGAAAGGTTGGAGGGAGGGGTAAAGGAAGTTTTGTGTGCGAGGGCTTGGATTTCCAGCAAGCATGTGTGAGCGTATTTGATAGGAGTGAATGGAGGCATATGGTTTTAATACTTGACGTGCTGTTGGAGTGTGAGCAAAGTAACATTTATGAAGGGATTCAGGGAAACCGGCAGGCCGGACTTGAGTTCTGGAGATGGGAAGTACAGTGCCGGCACTCTGAAGGAGGGGTGTAAATGTTGCAGTTTTATAACTGTAGTGTAAAGCACCCTTCTGGCAAGACAGTGATGGAGTGAATGATGATGAAAGTTTTTCTTTTTCGGGCCACCCTGCCTTGGTGGGAATCGGCCGATGTGTTAATAAAAAATAAAAATAAAAACCTGGAGTATACCTGGAGAGGGTTTCGGGGGTCAGTGCTCCCACGGCCTGGTCTGTGACCTGGCTGTGGGCATTCATCCAAAATCAATTTTTCATCATTGCAAATGAACAATTGCACACTAGACACATTTCTACACAAATATTCACACACACACAAACCTGTTCATGCATTGTAATGCTTGATTGGTTTACCAAGCTTTAAAAATGTAATAACTAGTTTGTTTATTAACTAGCACATTAAAGAAATAATACAGAATAATGAAGACAACACACCATTAATACTAAACCTTGTAGTCAATAAAAGAAAAGAAAAAAAATTATAATATATAGTATCAAATGGTTGCCAGGTGTGGCTTCTTCCTCTTCCCCATTTTCTGTTGTTTAACCTTTATTTGTATATTTAATCTGTTAGTGTGACTTTGTAAATGGTCCAAGTTGGATCGAAACGTCGTAATCTCTATGGAGATCACAATAGGCCTGAAAAACCTCCCAATGTCTAGCAGTAGTCCTGGCAATGCATGCCATTGCAGGCATGTGAAAGTTATGTTAATAAATGTATACCTCCTCCACCTCCTAGGATCAGTCTCTGACAGTGTGTGGGTGCCCAATACGCACAACTTTGGTATGGTTATTTCAGTTTTACTCACGTAGCATGGGCATTGGAAACACCTCGCTCCTAACCTCCAAGCATGTGTACCTCCCTGACAGGATAAATAAGAGAGAGCATTACTTCTTACCTATTTCCTTGGAGAGAAGACCTATTCTATACTTCCTTTTTTTATAATGCTTTTAATGATTGATCTGAGCAAGCTTATTGTGAGTCAGGGTTTATTTTTGCCCTTTTGCTATTGTTTATTTTTTTGCCAGCAGGATTGATGAAGTTCTTAACTGAATCGTTATTTTGAAGACTAAAAGCACAGGTGCTCCTCGACTTAGGATATTTCACTTTATGATGGTGCAAAAGCAATTACTTTTGAAATGAAACTTAAGATAATTACCCAGCATAAGGCAATGGGTCTGTAACTTGTATTCATTCATACTTGCTTTTCTGTACTGGTATTTAGTTAGTTACAGTAATTATTTCTTTACTTACTTATTCAGTGACAGTGGATATTTATTTACTCATTTATTTATCATATACAGTGGACCCCCGCCTAACGAGCAAAATTAATTCCAGAAGCCTGCTCAAGTGCCATTACCGAACGAATTTACTTCCTTAAGAAATAATGTCACGTAGGTTAGTCTATTTCAGACCCCCAAAAATACACTTCCACAAGCACTTACATAATTGTATGATTTCTGGAGTGCTCGTTAGGCGGGGGTCCACTGTATTCATGTTTGACTTGCGATATTTTTGATTTACGAAGGATTTGTCGGAACGTAACCCCATCGTGAGTCAAGGAGAACCTGTAATTTTTCTGGGGGGGTTGGGTAGTTGTCAATTGTGTTTGTGATTATACCTGTACATACTTTGAGGTGCTATTATCTTGGTCTAGACATGATCATGAACAGAGGCAGACAGTTGAAACACTAAATGTAATATCTATGTAAATTTTATATGTATTCTAACTACATACCCATGTGTGTACAGAACAATTTTTTAATAAAGTTCTTTCTAAACAGCTGTTTGCTTTCAGCTGCTTGTGGAAGCAATATTTTGGTTAATGTAAAATGGTTTACATTGTTTTCATAGTTATACAGTAGTTCTTGGGTTATATTTTGTACTGAAGTTCCACTTGGTAGTTTGCTACAGCTGCCATAGCCTTGCTTATTTAAACTACTGTATTTCATTTAGCTAACTTTTTCTTTTTCCTTTTTTCATTCTAGCTTTTCACTTCCTCTCTCCAACTTTGTAAATTTCTGCGAATTTGCTGAGGATTCCCTTTATTCTTGTCCCACCTTCTAGTTACTCAGTGAAAGCATCTAACAACTTCATTATTGTTTTGCTAGCCAACCAGGATGTACAGTCTTATGATTGGTGTTTTGGGGCTCTTTTTAATCATTAACCATTAACACTAGAGGGCACTTGTAATGTTTTAAGAAAATTATGCATGTGATTGTTCCCCTTGAGGAGGGAAAGTTACCAGACTAACCAGCTTGCTTATCATGTGATTGTTCCCCTCAAGGAGGGAAAATTACCAGACTAACCAGCTTGCTTATCATGTGATTGTTCCCCTCAAGGAGGGAAAATTACCAGACTAACCAACTTGCTTATCATGTGATTGTTCCCCTCAAGGAAGGGAAGTTACCAGACTAACCAGCTTGCTTCATGTTGTTTATGTAGTCCCTGACTCATTAGCATTTACACAGCCATTTAATATCTCTTGACTCCCAAAGTAATATTTTAATATTATAAAGTTCTTATAATTTTAATTAAGATTTTTATCAGCAAGGTATGTTTTATTTAAAACACTAATGTTTTGTTAACAGAGTGTAAGCACAATAACTGTGAACATCTCAAAATTTATATTCAGTTTATGTTAAACACTAACTAGATTTCGACTGATTTAAGTTAAATTAGCAATGTCACTCTTGATACCCCCTAAATTGAAAGCCACTTTTGTGCTGGCATTTTTTTTTTTTTTTTTTTTTTTTAATTATTTTCTACGATAGTAGAGAATATTTTTCGGAAGTTAATGACACCAAAAATATCAAAATTTGATATACGGTAATACTTACAGAATTATGTAGGACCAAAACTGGAGGTCAGGGAGCACATTCCACAACAGTGATTTTGCCCACTTTGAGTCGTATTTTATGCCAATTCTTGTGCTCAAACTAAACCATTCCTTGGGTATTTTGCTAGTAATCCATCCTTACTATCCATTCAACTCTGAGAACAACCTTATTAAGGTCCCAGAAGTTGGTAATTTAGCTAGTTTTACATTACAGTATTTTCAACAAATTCCAATTTAAAAACAAAATTCATAACACACACACTGTAGGTATTCCAGCCACTAAATCAACCTTCCCTCTCTTCATTAATCATGTCGCTAGACTTCTCCTATGATAACACTCTTCATTTTTAATCCATCATCATCCACAAAAATTTGATGTTTTTTATCTTTCTTGACTGATAAACTACAGTGGTATCTTGACATACGAGCAGCTCCCAACCCAAGTAATTATGTAAGTGTATTATTGTAAGTGCATTTGTAAGTGTATTTTTGGGGGTCTGGAATGGATTAATCTAATTCACATTATTCCTTATGGGAACAAATTTGTTCAGTATCGGCACTTGAACAGCATTCTGAAATGAATTAAGCACGTAACTCGAGGTACCACTGTATAACCAGGAATGCTTGGTCATGGTTTAAGCCATCCCAATAATTGAAAAAGACAAGTAAAAATCCATAAAATACACCTGAGATTAGGGGCCTCCCTACTCATCCCCAGGAATATAGCCAAAATCAACTATTTCTGTCTGAGGCGTATTTTGGGTCACTTTAGGTCAGAAACTGACCATAATCTTCTCAGTTTTGCTAGTACGTACGTCTTCTGGTCTATCTATTGATACTAAAAAACACTCTTAAAACCATGAAAACCACCCTAGAAAATGCCCCAAAGTTGCTATTTTAATCCAGACACAAGGTCAAAGGTTAGCCATTACCATCATGCACTGCTGAATCAAGAATTTTTTATACTGTGCACACCCACTGCACAGTTGCATTCTCTTGTGTCTAGGTCAAAATCTGCCACCCACAGCAAATTTGAGGTTACTATGAATTGTGTGTAAATCTCTGGCAGTGACACTGATTCCCCTGATGTAAGTCTGTAACCAACAGTGAAAGGGTTAATAACATTAATCTTAGCAAGGTTAGGTAAGGTTCCTAAGTTTGTTTTGGTAGAAAATTAATATTTGTAGATGCATCATGTTTTTTTTTGTTTTTGTTTTTGTTTTTTAATAAACTGGCTGTATCCCACAGAAGCAGGGTGGCCCAAAAGAAAAAACGAAAGTTTCTCTTAAATTTAGTAATGTATACGGGTGAAGGGGTTACTAGCTCTTGCTCCCGGCATTTTAGTCGCCTCTTATGACACGCATAGCTTACAGAGGAAGAAGTCTGTTCCACTTTCCCATGGAGATAAGAGGAAATGAACAAGAACTAGTAAGAAAATAGAAGAAAACCCAGAGGGGTTTGTACATGTATGTGTAGTGTGACCTAAGTGTAAGTAGAAGTAGCAAGACATACCTGAAATCTTGCACATTTATGAGACAGAAAAAAGACACCAACAATCCTACCATCATGTAATGTACCATGTACAGTAATTAAAAAATATATCAATGCCTAATATAAAATTTTCAAACATATTTTTAGGGCATTTCAGGTTAACAAATCTGCCTTAAAAGTATAGCATATACATGCCATCAGTTCATAATTATAAATCAAGAGTCATATCAACCTAATCCAGGAGTTGGTAAAGTCAACAGAGGTCATGTTATACCTGTTTGTGGTGAAGGTTAACTGTATCTTGCTTATACCAGGTGGAAAGCCTATGTGATATGGTGTAATGCTACTGGTACTTTGTTGAATTGTGCTTTTTTTCTATCTATGATTTGTTTTCATTGTGAAATTACTGGTATCAAGAGATGTACTGGTATCACACAACTTACTAATTTACACACTTTCAAATGTATGGTGTGAACATTGTGCAGAGAATTTAGAGTTGAGAGATTAGGAGGAGGTGTGGAGTTGCCATAAGTGTTATTCTGAGGGCTGAGGAGGGGTTGTTGAGATGGTTTGGACAAATGTCCGAGAAAAATAGAATGACCAGGAGGGTGTATAAATCTGGAGGGGAAGGAAGGAGAGGTATGGGTTACCCTACATTGGGGGCAGGGGGTAAAGGAGGTTTTAAGTACAGTGATACCTCGACTTACGATGGTCCCCAAACTCACCCTTTTATGTAAGTATATTTTTTTAAATGCTTTTGTAAGTGTAATTTTGGGGGTCTAAAAGGACTAGTCTATTTTACAACATTTCTTAAGGAGATAAATTCGTTTGGTAATGGCACTTGAACAGCATTCTGGAATGAAAAAATATCGTAAGTCGAGGTACCACTGTACTTTGGGCTTGGACATTCAACAGGCCTGTGTGAGCATGTTAGATACGAGTGAGTGGAAGCAAGTGTTTTTTTATGATTTGATGCCTCTTCAAGGGGGGCTCCTTGCTGTGGTGAAGAGGCTCTTGGTCTGAGAAATTGGACCTCTTGGTCTTCTTCCTCAGACCGAACCTAATTACCCCCCAATCCCCCTCCCTTATCCCATCTTCCCCATCCTCCCTTTTTTCCTTTCCTCCTCCTCCTCCTCATCCCTCCCTTATTCCCTTCCCATTTTAACCCTGTGAGCTTCTCTCCACAGGCATTCTAGTTCCTAGGTAAGGGGAAGGGTTCCGTAGTCCATCCCATTCCGTTGAGGTTCTTGGCGGTGGTGTAGTTTGCCATGGAATCTGGATCGCCTGGGGATGTCCCGATCCCTCTCCGGTCTCCCGGGAGGTGGCTTTGGGTATCTTTCGGGCAACGGGTGTATCTCTGGAGGCCACCTTTCGCATTCCGGGGGTGGTGGCCGAAGGAGGTATGCTTTGTGGCGGGTATCTGGCCACCCTCTCTTTTGTCCACCGAGGTGGCTCGGTGGATGTGATGTTGCTATCCCGGATTGCTGGTTTACTGGCATGAAGGGTAGGGTATGGCACGGGTTTCATGCAGCATCTGCACTACTTGCGGTGTTAAGGTCCTCTTGGGCGCAGAGGGGGATTTACGCCCCTTTCATTCCTCCTAGGAGCTATTCCTTCACGTTCCCCCCTTTTTTTATTCTTTTTCTTTTTTTCTTTTCTTTCTTTCTTTTCTTAAAAACAAAAAGAAAGAAGTAACCTAACCATGGACGACCCAATCCGTGAACCTACTACCCCCGGGCCCCTTCCTGATACTGCACCCAGTTCTGACCCTACCTCGTTAATGGACAACTCTTCGGACACCTCCAATACCCCTGTACCTCTTGCTGGTGCCGGTTCGTCACCTGCTTCAGGTACCGGGGTTCCGACCTGCACTTTTCACATGTCTGACCTTTGCTCTTCTCTGACCTTGATTCCGGCTTCTCCCTCTACGGTGCGGCAATTTTCGGATTGGTCGCCTGTCACACGTCGGACCACCTCCGGTCCCACATCCAAACAACCAAGACCCTTACATGACGATTCGACACTTCCTTCTCATTCATCTCAGAAACGACCAGCACGTCACGCACTCCCCTTAAACACTTTGTTTCACACTACTCAATGGACAAAGTTTTTTACTCTACGACCGACTACTCCAACTACGTATCTTTCCAATCATAGTATTGGTAAAGCTCTCCTACGCCATGTAGGTCAAGATATCTCATTTCACACTCTCAAGAGCGGCACTCGCATCATCACGGTCCAGAATGCTGGCCAAGCTCGCGATCTTTCCCTTCTTACGACCATAGATACTATTCCTATCACTATTGACAAACATCACTCTCTCAATTCTTGTAGTGGTACTGTTATTTTACCCCACACCATTGTCCAACAAAATTTCCAGACATGTGGTGATGACATTCTGGAGCAGCTTGAGCTCCAAGACCTCCCTATCCTTAACCCTTTCAAGGTCCAAGTGGAGTCTCCGAATCTCGTTATCAGGGTCCATGAATTTCAAAAAAAAAAAAAAAAATCTTTTTTCTTATGAAATGATAGTTTTTTTTTCTAAATGTAATAGGCTAAAAAATACATTTTTGCGATCACTACTCACCGAGATATAGAGAATTGAAGTTGACGAAAATGGAACCGGTGTCGGCAGCATCGCCGACTGCCGGTCACCTGGTAATATTTTTTTTCTTTCTTGGAGTTGTTTTCTGATCAAATTTTTTTTTTTTTTTCAAATAACTTTTATGGCCTGTGAGACCAACATAAGTGCTGTTTTTCAAATATTCACTCACTATTTATTACACAATATTCACATGAAGTTTCTTTTCACTAATTTGTTTACACAATGTATTTACAAATTTTTACAATAACAAATATTAGTTATTTATATTGTTCAATCATATATATACATACATAGTCACTGGACATGTTTCTAGAAGTTCTGCAGCCTGTGGAAGTCTCTGAAACATGGTTCCATGCACAGTGGTGTTTCACATTCCACACACATAAAGCGAGTGTCTTTGCGTTGTTGTGGGCATTTTTGTATGTGCACAGACAAAACACCTCTTCTGAGCCTTTTTCTTGCAAGCA
>WNWK01023687.1:0-30742 GCA_009830355.1 Cherax destructor | reverse complement strand
TGATGGGTGTATATGTGGACAAGTGGTTTGAAAGGATTTGAAGAGGAAGGGGTGGGTGTAGTGAGAAAGGTGTTTTGACTGAAGGTATTGTTCGGGTATTGAGTGATGAGGCGAGGATGGATTGGAGGGTGAGATAACTGAAGAGGAAGTGTTGGAAGCTGTGCAAGGGATGAGTAAGAAGAAAACACCGGGGGTTGATGGGTTACCCAGTGATTTTTATATTGCACATTGGGGAGCACTTAAAGGGGTTTTGGTAAGACTTTTTAATCAGATGAAAAGTCAGGGGTATATGGGGGCTACGCAGAGAATTGGTGTGATGGTGCTTGTTCGGAAGGGTGAAAGTGAGGGGCAAGTGAGGGATTATAGCGCACTCTCTATGTTATGTGCTGATTATAAGATCTATGCGAGAGCGTTGGGCAATAGGTTAAAGAGGGTCATAGGAAGTGTGATCGAGACAGGCCAGTATGGGATCCTGGGCCGTAGTATGAGTTGGGGACATGGGACCATTGAGAACCATAGGGGAGGGAGTGCTGGGACTGGACTGGTCTACGGCATATGATTGTGTAGACAGGGATATGCTGTGGATGATAACTCGATGTCAGGGCTTTGGGGAGGAGATAGTTGGATGGGCGGAGTCTTTATATAGAGATGTAAGCGTGAGGGTACAGGTGAATGGCAGGTTGGGTAGGGAGGTGAGCATGGGAAAGGGTTTGCATCAGGGGTGTCTTCTGTTGCAAATCCTTTTTGCATGCTTGCAAAATCCATTTTATGGACTGATTGCAGAAGGGGTGAGGGAGGGTGGTAGTGAGCATGGTTGTCAAACAGGTATTGTAGGATATGTCGATGACACCACAGTTTTAGTGGGAGGGGAAGAAGGTCTAGGTAACATGGGGAGGATCAGTCGGGTATTTGGAAGAGCGACTGGTATGAGTGTGAACAAGGCAAAATCTAATTGGGGGATTGGGTGGATGCAGTGTATGGATGGAATGTAGTGGATCGACTGAAGTGGGGTGGTATATATGGCTGATGGGTTGGAAGCTAGGAGGGTGAATTCGGAAAGGGTTGTGGATGGAGCGGTGCAGAGGATGGGGGGTTGGAGGCCTGGTGAATTGACCTTGCAGCAGAGGGTAATTGTTATAAATGTATTGGTATATAGTAGGTTATGGCATGTGTGCAGGGTTTATCCTCTGGAGGAGAAGGATGTGAAACGACTGGAAGCAAGAGTTTTGAGGTATGTGTGGGGTTTCAGGAAGCATTGGTTGAGGCAGGATGTTGTTTGGTTACAGGTGGGACTTGGGGGTCTGGGACTTATTCCTATACAGCTACGAGTAAAGTGTGTGTACGTGAAGCAAAGTTTTCTGAGGAGGGGAGGGGTGGGGGGAGACAGGTAGGGGTAGTATGGAGTGATCTATGCAAATGGTGGGGAAGGAAGGAGCTGCAGGTATGTGGTGACATGTTGAGAGTGATGTTAGCTGTGAGGGACCCGAAGAGGATGGCTGTATGTAAATTGGAGAAGGTGGGGGGGAGAGGAGGTGGTGGAGGGTGTGGCTGTGTATTCGTTATATGATTGGCGGGGAATTTGGGAGGGGTTTAAGAGGTTAAGATTAAGGGTGAGAGTGCGGGAGTTTGTGTATAGGTTTTTGCATGGTGTGGTGGCTTCTCATGAGATATTGTATAGAATGGGGTTGGTGGCGAGTGCGCATTGCAGTAGGTGTGAGATGGAGGCAATGGCATATCATGTTGTTTATTTTTGCGAAAGTTTGGGTATAGTAATAAGTTGGTTTGGAGGAATAGTGCGAGCGATGGGTGGTGGTGGGATACCGGTATTGAGGGCGTTGAGTTTAGATATAGGTGGTGTGGGGGATGATGTGCGGAGAGTGCGGTATATGGTGATAGACTTTTTGTATGTTTTGTGGACTTTACATGAGGAGTTTGGTGGAGTACGGATTAGGGTAATTGCAGACCAAATATATACAACAAAGTGTAGGAATAGGGAGGTTTATGGGGGTAGATGGGAAAAGGCCTTCCCGAATAGTTATAGGAGTGTGGCACTTGGGGGCTTACTGAGAGATTAGGGGTTGGAGATAGGTGAGGGCTCAATTCTCTGTAGAGTGTGGTGATAGTGTATGTGTATGCATGATGGGTCGGGTAAGGTGAGTGATGAGAGGGTAGGTGAGGGAGGGATAATAATGAAATAGGTGAGGGGGGTAGTTTTTTAATAATTGACGGATGACTAAGTACTATGATTTTTACTTTTGGGTTAGTTGGGATACTGACGACTGAATGTTAGGTGGGGAGTCTGTTATGTGGGGTTGGAAGAAGGGAAAAGGTTAAAGAATCCTTGAGGCGATGGGTTGTAGTCTTTGGGAAATAAGGTGGCTCTTCCGGTGGACCTCGGGGTGATTTAATAGGAATGTTGAGTATATCATATGTTATTGGGTATGGTGTATTATAGAATGTGTAAGGATTATTGCATTATGATTCCTACTGACTGTATACAAATATCATATGGTGTGAAAATTTTTAAATTTTCTCATGAGTCCTTATTAATGTTTTTATTTATTAGAACACAAACAAAAAAAAGGACAACACTTTCTTATGTATGAGTGTTACTGTAGGGGTACTGATAGGATATAGAATATTATTTGGTTATATGTATGTAATGATGAAGTGGTTTTGTAATTTACTATAACCTTACTGCTTCTTGCATGGTTATGAGTATCATGTTATGTATATGTTCATGTAGGGTTTTTAGCCTTCCTTTTGTAACATGTGTTATCTTCGCAAGTGGGGTGGGTGGAGGGAGGGTGAAGTGTTAAGTAGTGTTGATGGGTTGATACCTGTTTCTCTGTTACAAGGGAGAGTGTGTCTTGTATGGCACTTGTCATAACTTTGTAATTTGCTATGTGATTCTAGTGATTCTTGTTCATACTGTGTTATATGATGATATAAAAAAATGTATAGACAATATACTATTTGAACTTATGTAATGATATATGTTTAAGGAGAAGTTGGAGGCAAATGTTCAGTTCATTTAGGGATAGGTCGGGTCTGTTTGATTGGGGTTTCAGTATGTTCCTTAAGTTTTGTATTCCTGGTGGTCGACTTGTATAGCAATGCGTATTTTTATAACATGTGTGATTTTGTGTTTACTTGGGGTTTTCTTTTGGGTGTTCTGAAATATGTTGGATGACACCAGAGTTCCCAATGTGTCATTGGTTATGGGATAATGTGCCAGTGAGCGATTTATTATGGTCAATTGTGATTTGTTAGACATTTCATTTTGGATATTTGCGAAATGTCTTTGCTTTGTTTTTATTGTACTTTATGTTTTTAAATAAAATAAAAAAAAAGTTCCTAAAGCGTTTGTAGTAAGTCTAACAGACTACTGTACACACTGCTAGTATGGCCTCATTTAGAGTATGCGGCACAATTCTGCTCTATACTAAACAATAGGTATATTATAAATGTATTAGAGCCTACAGAGAAGGTTGACAAACTTAATCCACTGTATAAGGAATCATGTGAAGATAAGAATGAAAGTCCTGAACCCACAATTTCCTGAAAAACGTATAATGACGGGAAATATGATTGAATTATACAAGTGGGAGACAAACATAAATAAAGGAGATATATCTAGGGTGCTGATTGGACCGAACCTAAATGCCTCCCAGGCACTATTTGACCCTTATGGGTTTAGTGCTTCCCCACAGGGCTGGATTAAGGCATGGGCTTTAGGGGCTGCAGCCCATGGGCCTCCGCCAGCTCGAGGGCCTCCAGAGATGTTCTAAACAACTTACAATTTATTGATGTTTTGCAAAAATTTGTTTCCAAGAAATTACACAAAGCAAAAATGTTTGATTTTGAATTGTCGTTAGCCTTGTAAAAATAAATTTAATATTTAATTAACTTTTTCCTTTTAAAAATATCACTGGGGGCCTCACAGTACCTGTAGCCCAGGGGCCTACAAAATCCGAACCTCCTTCCATAAATATAATAATAATCTAGCGTGCTGAAGATATCCGACAAAGATATAACTCGAAACAATAGATTCAAGTTGGATATATTTAGATATACAAATTATATAGGAAAGTACTGGTTCTGAAATACGAGTTGCAGATGTGAGAATCAAAATCAGATTGGACAATATGAGTGAGTAGGGTTGGGTTTGAGCCTGAGAAGAACCTGCCTAGTATATAATAGACCAGTAGATAACCAAGACATGTACACCACCACCTAGGTATCTTTACTGAGAGCCGTTTCACTCAGCAGAGGCTCTAGCAGTCTAATACAGGCCTTACCTACTTCCACTAGTGACCCCCGCCCACATGTGACCAAATCTATTAATGCTGCATCGCTCTACTCCCACTATAAAAGGCTCGGTTCTCACTTTTCAGTATTAAATTGATGAGTCAATGGTAGACGAAACGTCTCCCAGTAACGATACCCAAGTGTCGCACATGTGACTCTCGTCTGCTTTCCTTTGATGTAAGATGGGCCACCTTTGATATACCTTTGAAGAGTTTCGAGAGTATCTACTCTCTGAGCCCGGCCATGGGCCAGGCTCGTCTGGTGCTTGCCTGGTCAACCAGGCTGTTGCTGCTGGAGGCCCGCTGCCCCACATATCCATCACAGCCTGGTTGATCTGGCACCTGGTGAAGATATTTGTCCAGTTTCCTCTTGAAGGCTTCTACACTGGTTCCAGCCGTGTTTCGGATATCTTCTGGTAAGATGTTGAATAGTCTGGGACCCCGGATGTTAATACAGTGCTCCCGTATTGTCCCCACCGCACCCCTGCTCCTCACTGGGTTTATTTTACACTTTCTCCCATATCTCTCACTCCAGTATGTTGTTATGGCAGTGTGCAGATTTGGGACCAGGCCCTCAAGTACTTTCCATGTATATATTATCATGTATCTCTCTCCTCCGCTCCAATGAGTACATGTTCAAGACTTGAAGGCGTTCCCAATAATTTAGATGTTTCAATGGCTCAATGTGAGCCGTAAACGATCTCTGGATTTGTTCCAGCTCTGCTATTTCTCCTGCCCTGAACGGGGCCGTCAGCACTGAGCAGTATTCTAAGTGAGGGAGCACTAGCGATTTGAATAGTGTCACCATCGGCATTATTTCCCTTGTTTTGAAAGTTCTCAATACCCACCCCGTCATCTTCCTGGCTGTTGTGATCTTTGTCTTGTTATGGTCTTTAAACGACAGATCAGCAGACATAATTATTCCCAAGTCCTTTACGTGTTCCTTTCGTTCTATGTGGTGACCCTCTTGCGTTTTGTATATAGTGTTCCTTTTGAGTTCTTCATTTTTCCATACCTAAGCAGCTGAAACTTATCACCATTGAACGTCATGTTGTTCTCCACTGCCCATTGGAAGACCTTGCTTATGTCCTCCTGTAATTTTTCAGTGTCCTCTACCGTAGTGACTTTCATGCTTATTTTAGTGTCATCTGCAAATGATGATACAAAAGTGTGCTGGGTGTTTTTATCTATGTCTGCTATGAGGATGAGAAACAGCAGAGGCGCATGGACAGTGCCTTGGGGCACTGAGCTTTTGACCTCGCTGATGCTGGATCTTGCCCTGTTCACTACTACTTTTTGTGTTCTTTGTGTTAGGAACTCAAAATCCATCTGCCTACCTTCCCGTAATGCTTATGGCCCTCATTTTGTGCGCTATCACTCCATGATCGCATTTGTCAAACGCCTTTGCAAAATCTGTGTAAATCACATCTGCGTTTTGGTCGTCCTCCAATGCCTCCGTAATTCTGTCATAATGGTTCAGCAGCTGTGACAGGCATGATCGACCCGCTCTAAAGCCATGCTGGTTCGGTTATGTTGGTTGTGCTGGTCCATGAACTTTGTAATCTGCCGTCTCATCACTCTTTCAAAGATTTTTATGATGTGAGAAGTGAGGGCTACTGGTCTGTAATTTTTAGCTAGTGCTCTACTACCTCCCTTATGCAAAGGAGCTATGTCTGCACTCTTTAAGGCCTCTGGAATTTCACCTAGATCTAAGCTCTTTCTCCACAGAATACTAAGGGCTCTTGCTAATGGTACTTTTGCACTGCTTTATAAATAAAGCATTCCATGAATCTGGTCCAGGTGCTGAGTGAGTGGGCATGTTGGCCATTTCTTTTTCGAAATCTATGGGATTTTTTTTTTTTATATTTTATTAATCAAAACAGTGACAATACAAATTGAAACATAACGATACAACACCAAATACTTCATAATTCAATACAATATAATTATCTTAAGACTACTGTATTAAAATAACCTAAGGTTGTCATCAAACTAAACAAAAAAGAAACCACCTAAATATGTAAGTGCCATGATGCGGACACTTACCCTACAGAAATATGAATACATTGGACAATATGTACATAAACACTGAACACAGCTGCCTGCATAATAAATCAAAACAAATACAATACTTGTGGCATATGTACAATCACCTAACTATTATAACATCATTCATGTTTTTATTATTATAATACTATGGCATCAAACCATGTTAATAACCCATTAAGGACATCTAAATGCTAACGATACTAATCACAATTAAGACAAACAATATACGGTTCACAGCTTTCACCATCAACCTAAATAGAAAACTAAACGTAACAATGTAGGATCCGTGAAGCTTTACCCTACACCGTATATAAACAACAAATTAAACATGTTATGGCACACCTGTAACCTGACGTCCAATGGACTGAGACACGCACATTCACGCCAATTCACGCTGAGGCCAAAATAGCACAAAACACGCTCTTGAGTACAAAAACACCCAACCTTACCCTAAACACCTTTCTTCCCTAATACTCCAACCTATAACCATTAAGCCAGTAATTACGTGCGACCAACAAAGGTACAACATAATGATCGTCCTAAGTCCTATGGGATTTGTACTAATGTCGGTTAGGTGGTCTGCGCAGCCTTCTGCTGTCATTTAGTGGGTTGCTGAACACTGACTCATACTGTTCTTTTAGAATTTCACTCATTTCCTGTTCATCGTCCGTATACGAATCTCCTCTCAATAATGGTCCAATTCTACAGGTAGTTCTTAGCTTGGATTTTGCATAGGAGTAGAAATATTTTGGGTTTCTTGCAATATCCTGTATGGCTCTTTGTTCCCTTTGTACTTCTTCTGTCAGGTATGACATCTTAAGTTTTTGTTCTAATTCCGTGATCTCTCGGTTAAGGCTATCTCTCTTCTGTTGCAACATAACTGTGTTTTTCAGCAATTCAGTAACCCGTTTTCTTCTCCTGTACCATCTCCTACGCTCTTCTCTATATCTGATCTTCTTCGGGGTTTCCTCAATGGTACGTGTTTCATACATACCTTGTATGCTTCTGTATTCAGCTTCTCTAGACACTGGTGGGGATTTAGGTGCTCATGTCTGATTCCCATGATATGTCTGATAGCTCTTGGTTTATTTTTTCCCAGTCAATTCTATGGTTATTAAAATTAAACTTACTGAACATTCCGTCTCTAACATTAGTGTCGCAGTTCCCTAACCCTGAGTTAATACTAGTTTGAACTTCTATGATGTTATGATCAGAGTATATTGTTTTTGTAACTGTTATGTCTCTGATTAATTCCTCGTTGTTTGTGAATATCAAATCCAGGGTATTTTCATTTCTAGTGGGATCAATTATCTGTTGGTTTAGTGAGTACTTTCACAAAGCCTCATTAGTTCCCTGGTATGTGCCTGTTGGGCCAGGGTGCTTCCAGGAGTTATTTCTGGTATAACATTATGGTGCCTCATCTTCCATTTTACATGAGGGAGATTAAAATCTCCAAGGATTAAAATGTTTGGGGTGGGATTTTCTAGCCTATCCAGATAGCTATCTATCTTCTTTAACTGCTCTAGAATTCCTCCGCAGTTGCTGATGGTGGTTTGTATACTAAGATAATTACTAGATTCTTATTTTCCACTTTAATGCCGAGGATTTCTACTATATCATTCGTAGCGTTCAAAACTTCTGTGCAACAGAGAGTATCTTTTATATAGAGTCCTACTCCTCCCTGTGACCTATTAATTCTATCACCTACTGCAGTTTTCCTCTATTCTTATGTTTTCATGTTCATTTTACTGCTCCCATTCCCCAGGTCCTGCATGACCCTTGCGGATTTAGTTTATATAATAATAATAATAATAATAATAATAATAATAATAATAATAATAATAATAATAATAATAATAATAATAAATCTTCAATTTGTTAATTGTTGAACCACTGTGGTACTGTCATATACTTTTAACATAATACTTTTTGACATATATCCATGTAAGAAAGCTAAACCCGCAGGGGCCATGCAGTTCCAAGAGTAATGGTTAGTGTCAGGTTTGACCCAAGAAAGCGGAGGGTAACTAATTTCCCTGGATCAAAATTCCTCCTTGGGCGGCGGTAAAAAAAAAAAAAGATTACCGAGGCGCAAAATGGCTTCAGGGAAATAAATTTGACAGCCAAGGACCCCACTGGAAATAAGTCACGTTAGGTGACCTTTGATGGGGGGTTATTCCAGGTCATTTACACATATTTTGTAAGGCATTTGTAATCATTCAAAGACTGAGTAATTGTGCCTGAATAAGCTTGCTTACTGTGCTTGTCTGCTACTTATTTACTTACCTACTTACTCACTCACTTTACTTTGCTTGCTTTCTTACTTATCGTCAAACAATGGTTTAAATAACGCGGAGTGTCCTGTTACCTGCAATGTACTGAGGCTTCATTTCCCTAACATATATTTGGCAGTTTAGAATAAAAGAACGGATATATTTTTAGCCCAAATAAAGTTGCGGAATATTTCTAAGGCCTGCAAGTATTATTTGAGTTGGGAATAAGTTTAAAACTATATATATTTTTATTGGAGATTATGTTCGAATTATTACCCTCAAAATAAAACCTTCAGCTTAAATTTTTGTAGTAATTGGTCCGTATCTAAGAAAAACAATTGCAAATTAGTAATAAACATAGAAAATAATATACTGAAATGTTATATACTAACTGAGTTTTCGAGAAGTATGTATAGGAGAGTAGACTTAATAGTTTGTTGAATGTGTGGAGAAGGTTGAGACAAGTGCTTGGTAGCAGCGACGTCCAGTACTGTGTTGTTCTTGTGTCTAGTTATATATACCTCCCAGCTTTCTGTTTTAGTGTTTTCACTCTTTATGATTGACACTATAATGTTATGACAGGCTCTGGGATACTGCTGGAGTGCCGTGTTAATTGTATTGTCCCGTCAGAGCCGTGAAAGCTATAGCCGTGAGGTACAGTGAGTCTTGGCCTGGGAGAGCTTCCTCGCATGCAGTATTTGTGGTAATTGCAAGCACTTCAAGATGGGCACTGTGCCTAATAAAGGATAGAAACCGTAAAGATTATGAGGTGAAGAATGATGCCTCTGAAAGACAATCGCATGTAAGTTAAGTTTCTCTTAAAGTTCAGTAGCTCTTCGAGGCTGCCATCACAATGGTAATATTTTTGGCAGTCGATTTTAATAGCCAGTCATTTCTTATATTTGAAAACCTAATGTTATATATTAATAAAATAGTATCACAGTTTTTTAATTGCATTAAAAATTTATCTTCTCTGTTACTAGCTAATGCATATCAATTAAAAACCTTAATCCATTTTTTTCAGATGGTATTAAATGTAAAGTTTTATACACTGACACTCATTGAGGCACTTAACACCACAACAGATATCATCAGTACCTTATAAACTCTGGTAATTAATAGTAACAAGTAACAAGACAGGAATCAGGAGACCTTTTGGACGACCTGACACTATTTCAAGGAACCTCGTACATTCTTGGATAGGCGAGTACAAATAGGAAGCACGTCAGTCTCGCGCTCAGCAGACGGAGGATCAAGCCTCCACCACCTCTTGCGCTGAATGACCCATATGGGTTTAGCGCTTAACATGAATTAAACAAACAAACTCGTACATTCTTTCTTCACATCACCTACCTCTTGGAACTCTCTTTTATGCCTACATGTGCTGTCATTCTTGACCCTTTTATATTAGAAGTAATTAACGTCCCAGGGCCGAAATGTTTTGTAATATGTCCTAGTGGTTTGCTCATGTCTTTTTAACTGTCACAAACATAAGAACATAAGAAGGAAGGAACACTGCAACAGGCCTACTGGCCTCATGCGAGGCACGTCCAATTCTCCTACTGGCTTAAGCCTAACCTAGTCAGGTCAGATCACATTCACTTAGTGAAGGAGCAAACACTCAACACTTCCTGCCATGTGACCTGTACAAGTTTAATGTTTCTCCATAAATATACATAATAGCCATCAACAGTTCCATCATTGCTGCATATAGTAGCACCAGCACTCTCAAATAAGATATATAAAACTGACAAATGTATAAAATACTTGTGCATTATTAGATAATTTTATTAAGGAAATGTTTCACTCACTAGGATTGGATTGATAAAGTTTCTGGTGGGTGACATATATCATTAATAAAGTTACCTTAAGTTGCACAAGTTTCTTAAACTTGGAAGTCCTGAATGCCCCATGCAGTTTATATTTTTGTGTGAATGTAATGCTTGTTACTGAAGTTTGTGAGCAAAAATTGCAAACAATACATTTTTATGATACCCAATTCAAGGGGAATGATATGTGCATAGTCTTTAATTGTACATCATGGCCTAGATCAAGTGAAAGGTGAGGGTGCTGTGAACACAAAAGATTTCGGTAACAGCATCCATCATCCAGCAGATATCAGAAGTATTGTCAGAACAAATGTAGTAATTTTTAAAACAAAATAGACTATGGTGGCTTTGTGGGCTGATTTGCTGCCAAGAGCAACAACCTTGTTGAACAAGCCATCACCAGGAAAGCCTGGCCACAGGCTGGGGTTCAAGGGTAGAAAAACTATAACTGGTCACAGGTATATCACAGGTAGCTAATGTGGGAAGAGCATCAATAAAAGGAAATTTTGTAGATCCCAACATGCAATGAAAAAGCTGTATTAGGCTTGAAAGTGTTATGGTTAGAGGCATATGATTTGTTACTTAGAAATTTCTAGTTTGGTTTGTCTTATGGTAGGTGCCAAGCCAAGTCTCTTGACAGCTCAAATCGCCAATGCTGGCGCATTTCCTGGCAGCAGGCTCAGTGGCTTTATAGAATATATTGAGTTTGCCAATAATATAAATACATTAATTTATGCATTACTTTATGAATTTGAGGGAAATGGACATGAATACAGTCACTTAGGACACTTTTAAAGGTGTCCTCAGCCCATTTCCCTCAAGTTGTCAGCAGTCATTTCTTTTTGCACTACAGTAGATACTTAATTTTTAAATATCGGTGTGTTATCATGTATTGGTGCTTTATCACAATAAACTGACAAAAACATGTAGTGGTAGCTTCTGTACTGAAGAATAAAGTCACAATACCATGGCTGGAACAGTTCACTGGTAACTACTGTATTTAAATACAAAAATAACATGGTAGTATTGTATCAAGGATTAAATGGTAAATACGTGGTAATATGTACATTGATAGTAATAAACTAATACATGTCATTGGATATTTCAATGATGTTCTACATTTAATATGGTTGCAATGTAAATGGTGACTAACACTGACATGTATGCAAGCATAACACATACATGGCACAAAATCAGGACATTTATTGGGATGTTTTGCCCATCAGAGGCTTTATCACTCAGAGAACAGAAGTTTTTGGAGTATATATAGTGGGTCAAGGCTAGATGCTGCATGTTGGGATGGGGCAAAGTGATGGCCATGTCTGGTTTGGGCTGGAAGAATCTGGCGAGAACTACTGGAATTATAAAATTGCCAGAGCTCTGTGTGATGGTATTGGTAACTGCTATGAGAGCAGATTCTAAGCAGCATCTGTTGTGTTGGTCAGTTTCTCAGATGACTAATTTGGTATCTATGAAATTCATTAGATGGTTGTGGGAGTTTGTGTACTGCATAGAGTTTGCAGTCACTTGACTTCATCAGCTGTATCCACCATGTTGACTGTCAAGACATGCCATTTTCATTTACTAGCCATCACTGTGATGAAACTGAATTATGAGACAGACATGTCACAAAGTTGCATTGTTGCTGTTGATCACACAAAGCATCTGACAGAACAAGAATTTGACACATGCAGAAGGTGGCAGCTTTAGGTGCAAATGTAGAAGTCTTCAAGAGGATACTTGACAAATACCTTTGTCAGATGCTGGATCAACCAGGCTGTGATGAATGTGTGGGGCAGTGGGCCACCAGCAGCAACAACTTGGTTCACTAAGCAGCCACCAGACAAGCCTGGCCCATGGTTGGGCTGAGGGAATAGGAAAACTCTCAAAACCCATCAAAGGTGTGTTATCTGTACACAGCCTTGGATTTTGTTTACACCCTTGGAACTTGCATGGAACATGTCTACCTGCTTCCCTCAAGAGAGGTGCCTTAATGCTGGTGAGGGGCACTTGTTCTATGAATATGACCCTTGTGGGTTTAACACATCATCCTGATTAAAATAGAAATGTCTTCCTGGTGAAAAAACCGTCAGTATATGCAGGATAGAAAATTAACGGTCTATAAAAGCAGACATTTAAAAATTTTGAAGCTGGCTGGGTGAATGATGCCATGGTATGGCATGTATGTACAGTCCAATAAAATGATGTCATTGTTGCTAGAGTAAGGGATACATTCATAAATGTACAGTGGACCCCCGGCTAACGAAAAAACTTCATTCCAGAAGCCTGCTCAAGTGCCATTACCGAACGAATTTACTTCCTTAAGAAATAATGTCACGTAGGTTAGTCTATTTCAGACCCCCAAAAATACACTTCCACAAGCACTTACAATATTATACTTACATAATTGTACGATTTCCGGGGTGTTCGTTAGCCGGGGGTCCACTGTATTTATTTTTTATTGTATGCATATTATTTGCAATATCTTAATGCCCTTGAATTTATGAAATTTTATTTATATTTAAAAAAAAATTTTTGCTAATAAGTTCATTTCACCATAATGTAGGTCTCATCAGGACTCAGTTTTGATGTGTTAGTTATTAGAACTCTTAACTAGACTAGTATTTGAATGTTACAGTAAGCTTTCTTATAAAGCTCATCTAATGTAAATTGTTATAAATTAAATTTTTCAGTCATATTTTCAAAAAATCACACTGTACATAAGAGAACTAACTTTATATATGAACATGATTTTGTTAAGCCTTTTAAAGGAATACTTTTTTGAAGATATATATATACTATACAGTATTTTTCACAACTACATTAAAAAGTATTGAAAAATCAGTATTTTAAAAAGATTTTTAGAAATACTTACAGTACTGCAATGTAACTAAGCCAGTCACTAGGATGGCATATTCTCACTTGGTTTTACATTTACTATACATTAATTTATGTGAATTGTGGAAAAATATTTGAAAACTGCTATACAGTGGACCCTTGGTTTTTGTACAGCACCCAACTCGAACAATTATGTAAGTGTATTTTTGTAAGTGCTTTTGTAAGTGTTTTTGGGGGTCTGAAACGACTAATCTAATTTACATTTGTCCTTATAGGAACAAATTCGTTCGGTAGCGGCACTCGAACAGCATTCTGGAACCGAGGGTCCACTGTATATGATTTAAAAGTAAAAGTTAGTGTTAGTTTTAGTCTGTAACCTTTATAGCTACTGTAATTATTTAACCCTTCAACTGTCAGCATCCCCCAGATTGAAAGCCCCTTCTGCATTGGTATTTTATAAAAACTAAATAAAATATTTTTTTTTTCTGAAATGGTAGAGAATATTTTTCTAAAGGCAATAACACCAAAAATGCAAATTTTTATGTAATTCTTACAGAATTATGGATTTGCAAAGTTGGAGGTTGGGGAGCATTTTACACAATTTCATCCACTTTGAACCTATTTTAACCAATTCCAGTGCTCAAACTGACCCATTTTCTGACTGTTTCACTAGTATGCCTTCTGTAATATCCATTGATTGCAAGAAACTGCCCATGCAACCATCAGAATTATCCTACAAAGTGCCCAGGGTTAGGTAATTTGGTAAATTTTACACTTTTTATCAAATTCCATTTTAAAAATGGAATCTAAAACAAAAACTAGTCGTTCCTGCCACTAAAACACCCTAACATCTGTTCATTAGTTATATCTTTAGGTCTCTCCTTCATAACACTTGCCCTCCATTTTAGATCCATTGTCTCACACTTATTTTTTCCAGTTTCTTGGTAATAAACTTGGTCGTGATATAGAGCTATTCCAATTCTTGAACAAGACCTAGGAAAAATCCATAAAATGGGCTGGAGTGAGGGGTAGGAAGACTCCCACCCATCTTTAGGAAAATTGTTTAAAATTGACCATTTCTTGCCATTTGAGGCCTATTTCTGGCCATTTCCTATCTTCAGCTAACCAAAATTTTCACCATTTCATTTGTTTTTTCAGTCTATGGATACCAAGAAACAGCTATTATAACCATGAAAATCACCCTAAAAAATTGCCCCAATGTCTATTCTAACCCAAACATAGGATCAAAGATTAACTATTCTTATCATGCCCTGCATTTGACTTTGCACTCTCCATACATTCATTCTCATGCCAAATTTGAGGGTGTAGTAGACCTACAGCCCTGATGCTATTTTCAGTAACCAACAGTTTAAGGGTTAATGTTAAATACTGTGCCATAGGACACAATTTTGTGTCATAGCCTTCCCATGTAAGCTAGAAATACTGTACTGTATACCGAGTTTCAAATGTTAAGTTGAAAGACGTTTGCTGACTTTGTGAATCGTCTTCCATATTTCAAATGACTCCTCATGGCATCTTGTCGCATATTATCACAATTAAATGTTCAATTTGTTTAATAACATCACTATTTATACCTATATAACTAATACGTATTACCACTTCAGTGTAATACTTTCACACTTAACATTTATTCTTTTCATAATATTCCTGTATAATAGTGGAACCTCGGTACTCAAACAGCTCCCTATTCGAACAAAGCTCGCACTCGACCAAACAAACATGACCTGCCAGAACTTCGCTTTAAACTATTTCGTGTTTCTTTGCATTTTCTTTCTTTTATACAGTAGCATTACAGTATTTGTATAAATAAGTCACCATGGGGCCTACGAAGATTAGTGGTAACAGCCAACCAAAACGAAAGTGGGTTGGGAAAAATTAGTTCGATATTCACAGATCGGCACTTGAACAGCCTTCTGGAACAAATTAAGTTTGAGTACCGAGGTTCCATTGTATTATTGTTTCAGTGTAACTGATTGTTCTATTTTTTACACTTAACACTTATTCTCTGCATTACTTACAAGTTTTTATACTTGCTGATTATTTTACTAGTCTATTTTTTTTTTATCATATTCATCCTTCCAATAGAGCCTGAAGAATGATCACTCTTTTATTGGCTGTGGAAGGATGTGTAGGATTTTATCAAGTGAGTTTGTATCCTGATCAGCATTATCAGGAAATGCAGAAGTGCAAAAATTTTCTCATATTCCATTTCATAGCCTTTATGGTTCTTTAGTAACACTGTTATAAAGTTAGTTTTTTTTCTCTAGTTTGTTGTTGTTTCTTGTATTTGTTGCCTTTATATTTTTCTTTGTTTTGTTATTTCAAGGTGTGTTGTCAAAGATGAACCTGCCACATTGTCATCTTAATTATGAGTCAATTGGAAGAACTGAGAGTTGAGAGTCCATGTCATCATTTGTTTGTACTTTTATTTGATTGCTACTAATTTTATGATGTTCCAATAGCCATATTAATAGCTACATATTTGATGTAAGTGGATATACATGTAGTATCACTCATTTTCTTTACATAAAAAAAAAAGCATAAAGCATGTGTGCTAGTGTAATGCAGTCAAGACCTATGTCACATTGCGGCAACGTCATTTGTGACATAGATCTTGACTGTGTGCATATTTTTTTTACTGGATATAGATAATGGCAATCAGTGGTTTCTAAATTATGTAGTAACCTTTGGATATACAGAAAAAGGATGAGACTTGTTTTAAATACATGTACTGTACTACATTAATGCAATATAAATTTATGGTAATGTCTAGGTAAAAAAAAAAATGGAGAAATGTGATATACAGTTGGTCATTTTCGAAATTGACACTTGACAAATGCACATTAATACTTTAAGTAGAGCTTATGAATTGAGATGGGTTTTAAAAGAAAGATCAGTGCCTATCTTTATGAAACCATGAAAACTAATATAGTGATTTCATTTATTAGTTTACAATTAATATATGCTAATGTGGACATACAGAATTTAACAAACTGTGTTTTACAGACAGTATAAATTTTCCAAGTCATTTTTTTTCAGTTTGTAAACAGATCTGAAAACTAAAAGATCCCCATTTTTTCAATGGTACCATAAAATTTATTACTCTTATTCATTTACAGAAAACTTCAGTTTTGGACTTTGGGATTACTTGACATGGAATAACTTTGTGTTGGTAATCAAAATACATTTTTCTTTTCAAAACATACAAAAATAAATAACTGTACAGTGTAAAGCATTGAAAAACCCAAAGTACAGTGGTACCTCGGTTTACGATGGTCCCCAAACTCGCCCTTTTATGTAAGTTTATTTTTTTAAATGCTTTTGTAAGGGTATTTTTGGGGGTCTAAAAGGACTAGTCTATTTTACATTATTCCTTATGGGGATAAATTCATTTGGTAATGGCACTTGAACAGCATTCTGGAATGAAAAAATATCGTAAACTGAGATACCACTGTATTCACCAGCATTTCAAGAAAATTGTTAATGTTTAAAATATAAATATAAACATGTGAATTCTAGGTCTATGTTCACATATAAGGGTGCCACTGTTTGCAGTTTAAGTTGCTTTGTGAGAGAAATTTGTGATGGCTTGCACTGAAAAGCCATGTTCATGAAATGAACAAGCCAAGGATCAATCAAAGGGGTGAAATATACTGAGGCAACAAACATCAGTTATAGCAGAAAATAAGGAAAGTTACATTTAACACACCAGCTCCACCTGCAATTCCCAGATGTTGTATTTATTTCATAGGAGCACTAAACTCATAGGGGTAGTACAGTGCGTTGGAGAATGGGAGCATTGAGATTCAATCCAAGGAAAGAGAGGAGCTCTAATCCTTAGATCAAGTATGCTTGTGCTCCTTGATGCATTGTTTGAGGCTTCTAGAAGTCTCTCCCACATGTACTGTAGTCACACCTCCCCACTTGGAAATTTTATGATTCCAGAATTTTTCACTAGACTGTCTTGCTCAAACTGGACACAGCCTGTACTTTGACTCATCTCCACAGGCAGCACTTGACCTTGACCCAATATATACACTGTACTGCATAAACTTTGGTTCTCTGTATTGAACTGACAAAGCCCCTGGTGGACGAGCCATCTCCTTAATAAATGTCTTAATACCACATTTGTGTCTTTCTTACATACCTTTACATGGATAATATATTACAGTAATTGAAGTTGAAATACAATAGTAGCAAAATTTACCTATAATCTTAATGGGTTTGGGACAAAAACAAGAAACCAGCAATCTTGCCAATGTAAAACAATTATACTTCTGCTTGGTACTTATCCCATGAGAATAATAAAAATGTAGCTTAAACCAAATTGTCGAGTATTCCTTTCTTGCCTATGGTTATTTCTTCACTGAGGTGTTACCCCTCACTGCTATCTGATTTAGAATACACTTTCTAATTTTGTTCAGGTTAGTCTTGCTATGTCCAATTTCTTCTCATATGTAATATCGCTTAATTCTAGTGCTCTTAACCCTTTCGGGGTTTTGGTCGTACTAGTACGGCTTACGCCCTGGGGTTATTGACGTACTAGTACGCCTAAATTCTAGCGCCCTCAAATCAAGCAGAAATAGGCTGTTAGGCCTAGATGTGATAGAATGGGTCTGTGCGGTCAGTGTGCACAGTATAAAAAAATTCCTGCACCACACAGTGCATAATGAAAAAAAAACTGACCGTGTTTTTGGTTTAAAACAGCGACTTTGCAGTCTATTTTCGTATGGTATTTATGCTTGTATTCTCGTTTTCTTAGTCTCATTTTATAGAATGATGATATATTACAGAAATAGAGAATTTTGACTGGTTTCACAATGACAAGTACCTTGAAACTGAACGCAAAGTAGCGAAAATGTTCAATTTTGGCCGATATTCAAGAGTAAACAAATCACACCATGCGTCCAATACACATCAACTAGAGTCTAATATTCTTGCACAAGTGCGCTGATATTATTTATACCATTTTTACAATGATGCAGTTGTATACATAACAGTAAATCTTCTATTTTTTGTGAGAATAAAAATTCAAAATGGAAAGCAAAAGTAATGTAAGATGGGCCTGGAGACGTGACTAATGAACAAAGAAGATGTTATTTTAGTGCCAGGAATGTCTGCCTTGTTTATTATGGACCCTATTCTGAAATTGGCATCATTTGAAATTTGTGTGAAATTGGCCAAATTGCCATTTTCTGACCACTATTTTGGGTAGTTGAAATTGGTAAATAGGCAGTGTCTCGTACTCAATCGATAGAAGAAATGGAGTTCTAGTGAAATGTAGCTATAATTTTAGTAGACTGAAACATCGGAATTTGCCGATAATAGGGCTCAAAGTGGGCGAAATCGCCGATGCGTAAATGTCATGGATACCGCTAACTTTGCGAAAGCATAATTCCGTTAGTTTTCGATCAAATTTCATAATTTTTGTGGCATTATGATCGGAAAAAGATTATCATGTCATAAGAATTTTTTTTTTTTTTTTTTTAAATTCGTGGACCCTGAGAACGAGTTTCAGAGAGACCCCTTGGACCCCCAAAGAGTTAAGATTACTCCATTTCTTTGTATAAAAACTTTATGAATGAATTGCTTCAGTTTCCTCTGCTGGTTTTTCTTCACTTTGGTTTGGTTGCCATTTAATCTGTTCATGTGTTTTCTAAGTTACACTGTGAGGATTAAGCTCTATCTCCTAACTCACAGCCTCCAAAATGGCTTGACTCCTTTAATTTAGGGTCCAGCCAGGTGGCAAACCTCTTAACACTTTTAGCCTAATTTATTCACCTAAGGTGAGAGTTTCAGATTGTTGCCATGTGCTCCAGTGTTGCTCTTGCATACTGTATATGGTGTAATGTTTGTCCTGAATAACTCCTTTTTTAGATTCTGAATTAGTTATAAATATCTTGTCAACAAATGTGCATGATGTATGCTATAGTAACTACATTAGGTTATTGGATCAGTGTTAGTTGTAGTATAGTACCAGTATTAGTAATATAGTGTAGTAAAACAATTGGTGTATGGTGTTGTAATGTACGGTAGTCATGTTTCTGAAGCTCTATGACAAGTAAATACAGGAAAAGTTTTGACCATTGTATAAAGAGGGATGATAATCTCTAAAAGTCAAATGGTTAATAATGTCTCCTTTTTTTTTTTTCCTTTTTTTTCCAAAAAGTGAATAGAGAAAAAAATATATTGATGCATGGAAGGACAAGAAGTAATAGAGTATGCCAAACAAAGTTATTGTTAGAAGTAAAAACTGGAACCCATATTTAGCATACACACAGGTAAAAATGACAAAGTTTAAGTTTAATTAATGAGAATGGATAAGCAGGAAGACCAAAGTGAAAGTGAAGGAGCAGATTGAGAGGTGTTTGATGAAGGAATTTGACGAAATGTGGAGGGCCAGGGACCGTGACATGTGAAGGAAGTTCTTCATGCTGTATAAAGGGCAAGAACATGTTGAATAAAGAGCTAATTAAGATTGTCTTACATATGAAGGGCAGTCTCAGGAAGGCTATGTAATTTCAAGGTAATTTTATTTTTTATTTATTTTCATAATCATATTGAATATGTGGTATAAATTATAATGGGATTAGTCCCTGCTGTTCTGTAAGTGTGAAATCCTTCTTATTTTTTTTATCATGGATGTTTTTCTTCCAGAAAGATGATGGAAGCAGCATTTTGATTGGATTTGAAGCAGTTTTCATCACAGTATGAGTGTAAGTGACTTCTTTATTTTATTACCACCACCTTTAATCTATTAATGTATTGGGTACTAAAGAGTACAGTATTTTATGTACATAGTTTCTTAATTTTAATTATGCAGGATGCCATATTGTTATTTTAGTGATTTTTTTTTATCAGTACAACAGTGAATATGCATGGGTTTATAGTTGCAAATCAAAGGTAACTAAAGTCACTTAACTGTCTTACAACTCAAGACTGTACTGTATTGGCTCTCACTGACACCATTTGTATGTCACTGACTTACTGCAAATCATTGTTAATTTTGTTAGCTACTTTCTTCCTGTTTTTTTTCTCTGTTCACTGCCTTATTTCATTGGTGACTGACACCTTGTGAGCATACATACACCTCTTTATTACATCTCAATGACCCATATATCATCCAGATTTATCTTTGACTAACTGATGTCTGATCAGATCTCTGTGAATAAATATATAGTACAGTGGACCCCTGGTTATCGGCCGTTCCTGATATCGGCCAACTCTGTGATAGGCCGTTTTTTCGGTTATCAGTCATATGGGACGCGTCCGTCCCCCAGCTGGGACCGCTTGTGCTTCAGTTTGCCTGTGTATCTTGGTGCATGAGGAAGCTTCTGCTCATTCAATCAAACATTTCGCTTGTTTTTCGTTGTTTTTTGTCAGTGCAACTGCGAAATAAGTAACCATGACTCCCAAGAAAGTTCCTAGTAAAGTTCCTGTGGCAAAGAAAGTGAGAAACACCATGGAATTTAAGAGAAGTAATTGAGAAATGAGAGTGGTATGCAGGTGCTGGAACTTGCCAGGATGTACGGGAAAAATAAATCAACTATGTATTACATCCATCCTGGCAAAGAAAGAACAAATCAAGGATGCTGATGTTGCCAAAGGAGTAACTTTTCTAATGAAATAAAGGTCACCAATAATGAAAAAATTGGAAAAGTTATTGTTATTGTGGATTGAGGAAAAAGAAATAGTGGGAGACAGTGTAGTGGAGTCTGTTATTTGTGAGAAGGCAAGGTAGTTGCATGAGGATCTTGTGAAGAAAACTCCTGGAACAAGTGCTGCTGGTAGTGAATTTAGGACCAGCAAAGGCTGGTTTGAGAGATTTAAGAAGCGTAGTGGCATACAGTGTTGTAAGGCATGGTGAGGCTGCAAGTTCTGACAAATGTGCAGCTGAAAGATTTGTTCAGGAAACATTTCTTCCTTAGCTGTGGTCTGTTGCTGTTCCAGTTGAAGGTGTTGCAGCTCTTCAGTGGTTAGCTCTTCCCTGTGGTCCTCCACCAACTCTTCCACATCCTCGCCACTCTCCTCCAACCCCATGGACTTCCCCAATGCCACAATAGATTCCACAACAGGCAGAGGGTCGACAGGGTCAGGGTCAGCCTCAAACCCTTCAAAATCCTTCTTGAGGACACAGTCTGGCCACAATTAAATTCCTGCATCCCTGCTACACTCCCTGCATCCTTGCTACACTCCCTGCATCCTTGCTACACTCCCTGCATCCTTGCTACACTCCCTGCATCCTTGCTACACTCCCTGCATCCTTGCTACACTCCCTGCATCCTTGCTACACTCCTGCATCCTGCTACACTCCTGCATCCTGCTACACTCCTGCATCCTGACACTCCCTGCATCCTTGCTACACTCCCTGCATGCCTGCTACACTCCCTGCATCCTTGCTACACTCCCTGCATGCCTACTACACTCCCTGCATGCCTGCTACACTCCCTGCATCCTTGCTACACTCCCTGCATGCCTGCTACACTCCCTGCATCCTTGCTACACTCCCTGCATGCCTGCTACACTCCCTGCACATTTTTTACCACAGGCTTGGCACTAGGAGCTTTCTTTGGGCCTATGGTGGCTTATTTAGCAGTTGCAAGCACTAAAAACACTGGAATAATGACTATATATATGGTATGAATGCGTGGGTGGTGCGTGGGTAATGTTCGCTCGCTTGTAAACAATAACACAGAGTGCCTGGGCGCCCAGCTGGGCCACGCCACACGCGTACGCGTCCGGGACGGATAGCCGACTCGCCCAACTCCGAGTAGCCGCCTAATAACGAGTCAAAAATATTGTAAAAAAAACCGTCGAACACCGATTTGGCCGAGCTCCGACGCCGTCGAACACCGGGGGTTCACTGTACATTATTTAGGTATGTACAGTGGACCCTCGGTTAAAGGCCTTAATCCGTTCCAGAAGCTGGGTCTTAAACCGAAAATTCCTTTAACCGAAATAATATTCCCCATAAGAATTAATGTAAATACAATTAATCCGTTCCAGACAAAAATATTAAAAAAAAAAAAAAAATTTTTTAACAATTAAATCAGTATTACATACCTTTATTGAAGACTAATGCTGGCTTCTGGAAGATAGGGAGGAGGAAAGAGGGAGGAGTTAGTGTTTGGAAGGGTAATCCCCCTCCATAAGGACTTCAGGTAGCAAAGCTCTCTCTGTGGTCTTTTAATGCCACTAGGATCAGCTTGAGAGTCACTCCACCAACTACACTCCCTGCATGCCTGCTACTCTCCTTGCCTCTATGTCTGCCTGCCTTGAATTCTATCGTGTTTCTCACTTTCTTTACCAAAGGAACTTTACTAAGAACTTTCCTTGGGGCCATGGTGACTTATTTCGCAGTTGCACTTGATAAATAACCACCAAAAACAATGGATTATAGCAAAATGTTTGGATGAATGAGCAGAAGCTTCCTCACGCACCGAGAGACACAGGCAAACTGAAGCACAAGTGACCCCAGTTGGCGGACGGACGCATCCCATACGGCCTCTAACTGGGAGCCGAAAAACCGGCCTCTAACCGAGTTGGCCTTTAACCGGTACGGCCTTTAACCGGGGGTCTACTGTATATTGGTCAGAGAGCCCGTTGTAAGTCTGAGGCGTCGGTAAACGAGTATGTCCCTAAGTGAGGAGAGGCTGTATTTACATACAGTCAACCCTCTGTTTTCATGCATAATCCGTTCCTGAGGGATGCACTAAAACTGAAATACACGAAAACTGAAAACATTTTCCCCATAAGAAATAATGGAAATTCAATTAATCCGTTTCAAACACCCAGGAGTATTAACAAAAAAATAATTTTTTTAGAGATTAAATATAGATTTACATACAGAAAAGAATGACAAATAAATATAAAGCACTAATAACATGTATAAATGAACATTTAACATCACACTTACCTTTATTGGCGACTCTTGTTGGTGTATGGAAGAGGAGGAGAGAGGGAGGCAAGTTTAGTGTTGGGAGGCAGGACAAAATGCTTCAATTTGACACTAATATGACATAATAAACAATATAAATAACATAAAAACCTGATACGTATACACTAGAATGAATAAAACGTACGTATGTCATTACGAATGTGGTGGCGGGAGAGGACGGTGGTGGCGGGCATACTCGGTCCAGCTATGAAAACATCTTCGCATTCTTATACAAATACAGTGGTCCCTCAACTAACGAACTTAATCCATTCCAGGAGCTAGTTCTTTACGCAAAAAGTTCGTTATTTGAAACCTTATTTCCCATAAGAAATAATGTAAATATGTACTACAATTAATCCATTTCCACCCAAAAATTTTCACCAAAAATTCATTTTTTTAAAAATTAAATACTATAGTTTTACATACAGAAAACAATGAGAAATAAATATAAAGCACTAATTATAATGGACAAATGAACAGTTAAATAAGTTTTACCTTTATTGAAGACTTTTGTTAGTGTATTGGAGTTTGTTTGGAGGCAAACAATCTAATATGACATAATAAACAATATTAATAACATAGAAACATGATATAAACTCTAGAATGAATAAAACATGTCATTACAAATCTAAGAACTGGTGGAGTGTCTTGTGGTGTTGTTGGGTATAGGGCCACTGACCATAAGCCGTGGTGGTAGTCGGTTTCAGCAGAAAGCAACCACCACTATCACACAAACAATGTGATAATTTATAACTAAGAAACATTTATACTTTAATTTATAAATAAGAAATATTTACACTTATATAAATAAGAAATACTTACACTTACACTTGGAGGAGATGGTGGCACAGTACTGCACTCTTGTCAGTGTCCCTATAATCTCAAACATTGTAGAAGTTAAGTTTTGTGTCATCATTTTCTATCGATTAATTGCTTAACTTAAGTTTATTCAGGTATACACAAATCCAATTATACATAGATTATCATACATAGCAGCATATGTGTAGAAAACCTAGGATAACCCAAAAAAGTCGAGACATACTGACTTATTTTCATTGCTACACTTTATCACTGGCTGGTGCTATAGCCTTTATTGACTTGTGAAACTTCTTTGGACCTATGGTAACTTATTTCACAGTGACAATCGCTTAACCAACAATAAACACAATAAAAGTATTGTGAATGTTTGAAAGAGTGCGCTGGGTAATGTTCTCTCAAGTGTAAACAATGCTTGTCGGACAGGTCTGGTACGGGTTCGCTTCATGAGTAAATGTTCGCTACGTGAGAAAAATATTTTGCGAAAAAAGCGTTCGTTACGCGATTTGTTCGCTATATGGAGCGTTTGTTAGGCGGGGGTCCACTTATACAATTTTATTTCTTTGCTCGTGTACATGGGTTTACATTACAATCATAAATTGAGGTGCAAGGAGACCCTCTGGCATGCCTTGGCATTAGGGGCAGCTTAATCTAATGGCTTATAGACTATGAACATAATATTGGAGTAATTGAGTGAGTTTGAATTGGTAGATCGTTCAAATTATGATATGATAATACATTATTCATTACAAAATGATGATAGACATTGTAACAAGTGTTTAGTAGGATGGAATATAATAGTAAAAATTAAATTATCTTTACGAAAATAACATTGAGCATTTTGAGAGTAATTTACAGTTTGAGTATTTAGTTTACGGTGATTAGGTGGTAACATAATTGTAAAAATTGAAATTATTTTATAGGAAAATAACTTAGAGCATTTTTGAAGGCAATTTACAGTATGAGTATTTAGTTTAGGGTGAGTAGGTGGTTTTTGAGGAGTCTTAAATTGATTTTCCGACAAGGTTATTTTAGTATTTCCTGGTAATGAGTTCCAGATTCTGGAGCTCTTTATGTGCATAGAATTCTTACATAGGTTGCTGTGGACACGGGTACATCAAAAAGTGATCTGTATCTTGTGTTATGGTCATGGGTCCTATTAAGGTTTGTGAGGAGAATTTTGAGTGGAGGGTTTATATTAGAATGTAGTTCTATGTATGTAGTAGGCACAAGAATAAGTGTGAATGTTCTTTATGGTGAGTAGTTTTAGGCTTTTGAATATTGGTGGAGTATACTGTCTAGAGTGGGAATTTGTTATCATTCTGACTGCAGCCTTTTGCTGGGTTATGAGTGGTCTAAGGTGATTTAATGTTGTTGATCCCCATGCACAGATTCCATACGTGAGATATGGGTAAATGGGCGAGTGATATAGTGGAAGGAGAGCTGATTGAGGCACATAGTAACGTATCTTAGATAATATGCCTACTGTCTTAGAGATTTTCTTGGAAATTTGTTGTATGTGTGTTTGGAATTTAAGGCTACTGTCAATGTGGATTCCTAGGAATTTTCCCTCTTTGAGTCTTGTGATGGGTGATTCATTGAGTGTTATGTTAAGTGGAACATTTGTAACTCTGTTTCCAAACTGTATAAAGTAGGTCTTGTCAGTATTTAGAGTAAGTTTATTAGTCGTCATCCATGTCAATATTTTCTGTAATTCTGCATTAACAGTATTGGCCAGTATGACTGGATTTGGGTGAGAGAAGACATATGTTGTGTCATCGGCAAATAATATGGGTTTGAGTAGTTGTGATGCATTAGGTAGGTCATTGATGTAAATGAGGAATAAGAGTGGACCCAGTACACTTCCTTGAGGGACTCCGACTGTAATTTGCTGTGTGGAAGAGTTTGCTCCATTTGTGTACACGTATTGGCTTCTGTTACTGAGGTATGACTTTATGTAGTTGAGCGAGTGCCCTCTTATACCATAGTGTGCTAGTTTTGTAAGCAGTAAATCATGATCGACTGTATCAATAGCTTTGCGTAGATCAATGAAGATTCCCAGTGGAACTTCTTTCTTCTCAAGTGCTGTATATATTAACTCTAGCATGTGTATACATGTAATGGCATCATTTGTGCTTTTGTTGGTCCTGAATCCAATCTGACTGGGGTTGAGTACGTTGTGTGAGATGAGGTAGGAATAGATCTGTCTATGAATTAATTTTTCAAAGATTTTAGAGAGCAGTGGTAAATTAGATATTTGTCTATAATTATTCAAGTTTGTTTGATCACCTCCTTTATGGATCGGGGTGACCCTTGCTATTTTGAGAATTGATGGGAATGTGGAGGTTTCAATGGATTTATTGAATAGTGTTGCAATAATTGGTGACAGTACCTGTGAAGCTTTTTTGTACATAAAAGGTGGTAAGCTATTTATGTCTCCTTCCTTGTTTTTAAAGGTGTTGATTATGAGCGAGACTTAAAATAAAATTTACTTTACTTTACTTTACTTCTATTGAGTTGGTAGGAGCTAGGAATAGCGTATTAGGGTAGGTGTTGGTGAGGTAGTCTGTTGGACATGTGTTCGAGCTTGGGATTTTACTTGCTAGATTCTTTCCTATGGTGGAGAAGAAAACATTGTCTGTTTGCTGTCTCAGTTGGTGAGAGTAGGGGTTCGTCTGTTTTTGATAATTTGATGGTATTGTTCTTGGAGATCTTTTTATTTCCTAGAATTGCTGATAGGGTTTTCCAGGTCTTTTTCATATCACCTTTTATGTTATGTAATCTGTTCTCATAATATAATTTTTTTGACCTTCTTATCAGGCTGGTAAGGATTGAAGAGTAGCGTTTGGATTGTTCTCTGGTTATTAGACCCCCTTCTGTATTGTTTTTCATATTGGTGCCTTTTTTTAATGGATTTAAGGATCCTGGGTGTTAGCCAAGGGATTGTTGAGTCTCTTAGCTGTGATCTGTAGTTTTTTAGGGCAATGTTTGTTATAGAGGTGGTGGTTTTTTTTTTAAGAAAATTATTGATGCATTCATTAGTATCTGAGTATGATTCTATCTCATTATTCCAGTCGATGTCAATCATAGCTGTTATAAAATTATTAACAGCTGACTCGTTATGTAGTCTGAAGGTAACTTGAAATATCTTGGGGCAAGTTACCTAGGTTGGTTATGAGAAATGTAGGGTAGTGGTCTGTGGTGTTGTCTGTGATTATGCCTAATTTCAGAGGGGATATAGTGTTAGTCCAGATGTGGTCTAATAATGAGATACTCATCTCAGAGATTCTTGTAGGTTTTGATATTGTTGGTAGTAATAAGCAGTTGTTCATAGCGTTTGTGAATTCTGTTACCTGTGGGTCCTTGTCATGTAGGAGATTTATGTTGAAATCTCCTGTGAGCAGCAAATGGTCTTTGTTCATGTGTGCATCAGTTATCAGGTTTCCTAATTTTTCACTAAAGTGGTGAATGTTTGACTGTGGTAGTCTGTAGATGTTTATCACTGTGAGGGGTTTTTGCAGGTCTTTTGATTTAAATTTAGCTACAATATATTCTCCATGCTCATCACTTGTGCAGGAGTTATTAGAAAACAGAGTTTGTAATGCTAACTGCGTTAGATCACTTCTTTCCAGTCGGCTTCACGGAGTGAACAGAATTCATTCCTGTCCAGGCTGGTAACAGCAGCTACAACAACAGCTGGTTTGTTGACAAAACTCCCAAACCTTGTACACTCTCATTCTCTCTCGTTTATTTATTTAATCTTGTTTACTCACCTCTCACTCTACATTAAGACTGCCTCTTACCACCACTGCCTCTTACCACCACTGCCTCTTACCACCACTGCCTCTTACCACCACTGCCTCTCACCACCACTGCCTCTCACCACCACTGCCTCTCACCACCACTGCCTCTCACCACCACTGCCTCTCATCACCACTGCCTCTCATCACCACTGCCTCTCATCACCACTGCCTCTCATCACCACTGCCTCTCATCACCACTTCTTTCCAGTCGGCTTCACGGAGTGAACAGAATTCATTCCTGTCCAGGCTGGTAACAGCAACAACAACTTGTTTGTTGGCATATGAGAGAGGCAGGAGAGTTTGGAGGCAGGACAAGATAGCTTTTCAATACGATTCTAATATAAACTCTACGGCTTATTTATATATCACAATTTATCTAATATGACATAATAAACAATATTAATAACATAAACATGATATATACTCTAGAATGAATCAAACATGTCATTATGTATGAGAGAACTGTTATTTACTGGCAGTAGTGTTTGTTGTTGTTGGGTATAAGGGCCACTGCTGGTGGAGGGAGGCGAGTTTATTGTTGGGAGGCAGGACAAAATGCTTCAATTTGACACTAATATCAGCTCTACGGCTTATTTATCTATCACAATTCATCTAATATGACATAATAAACAATATTAATAACATAGAAACATGATATATACTCTAGAATGAATAAAATATGTCGTTATGTATGAGAGAACTGGCGGTAGTGTTGGGTATAAGAGCCACTGCTGGTGGTGGTTGGCGGCAGCAGCAGCAGCAGCAGGCCGCCACCAGCTCTATTCACACAATGTACATAATTTATTAATAAGAAATATTCGCACTTATATAAATAAGAAATATTTACACTTGGAGATGTTGGCAGAGGACGGCTCTGGTCTCGGTGTCCCTATACTGCTCAAACAAACAATGGAAGAGTTAAGTTTCGTGTCGTCATTTTTCTAGCGATTAATGGCTTAACTTGCTACACTGTTAATGCTACACTTTATCGCTGGCTGGGCTGGTGCTATAGCCTTTATCGACTCCACTTTGATACTTTGCTACGATTTCTTTCTTTAATTCTATGGTGTTCCTCACTTTCTTTACCAAAGGACTGACACTAGGAGCTTTCTTTGGGCCCGTGGTGGCTTATTTAGCAGTCACACACAATAATCAATGGCCAAAAACAATGGATTGTTAAGAAATGTTTTGTATGAACTCGCAGGATAATGTTCACTCAACCAGAAACAATGCTACACTGCCTGAGAATGTTCGTGGGAGGCAGGCTTGCGGGCTTTGTATGTGTGCTGGGCACTGGACAGGTTCCATACTATGAACGAAAATGGAGGTAATCATTGAAAACAGAGGTAAAATTTCCCCGAAAAAACTGCACGAAAACAGAGATATACGAAAACGGAGGGTTGACTGTATATATAGTCACTGGACATGTTCCTAGAACTATGAAAGTCTTTGAAACATGGTGTCATTCACAGTGGTGTCTTACATTCCTCGCACATAAAACTAGTGTCTCTGCGTCTTTGTCGCCGTCGTTTTGTATGTGTACAGACATAACATCTCTTCTGAGCCCATTTCTTCTTAGTTGAAGGCAATTCTATTAGGAAGTGATCACCTTCCCGCCTCAAACGAGTGGGTAATTGCTTATCAGTTCGTGTAGTATCTACTACAGTGTATAATATTAAGGTATTAAATGGACCCCAATGGAAATAAGTCACTCTGTCTGACTTTTTTGGGTTATCCTAGGTTTTCTACACATATGCTGCTATGTATGATGATCTATGTAACTGTATTTGTGTATACCTGAATAAACTTACTTACTTATTCTATAGCAGGTTTTGTGACCTGGTACAGTGGTACCCCGAGTTTCGTACTGCTCCCAACTTGAACAATTATGTAAGTGCTTTTGTAAGTGTATTTTTGGGGGGTCTGAAACGGACTAATCTAATTTACATTATTCCTTATGGGAACAAATTCGTTCGGTAACAGCACTCAAACAGCCTTCTGGAAAGAATAAAGTATGATACTCGGGGTACCTCTGTACTTGAATATTAGTTGTCTGATGACAGATAAACAAAATTCATCATACAGTGGTCTGTTGCCAGTCTTCATTTGGTACATATATGCAATGAGTATTGAAATGCCCATAAGATGGAAGAAGAGTTTCATGTACCATTTGTAACTCTTACAAACACAATCGGCAAAGGCAATTTGCGTATCACATTTGTCCAAATGCATGTTTTGTGTAGACACTCACTGATGCAGGTTTTAGAGTAGGTTCACTCTATCCACCTTGCCACTGTCTTTCATATTGTTATGGTGAATGGATGTCAACAGTGTGACATCTCATTTTTCATGTCACTGCTCCCATAATGTCATTGGCAGCAAACACCTGCACCTCACCACTATGAGTGCCTACGTTGAACCTGGGCATATACTTATGATTTGAACGCACTTTGCCACACACGTCTGTCATGTTTACTCACAGGAAATCACTGTGTAAGGGGCTTGTGTACCGGTTATCAGTACAGCCTCTCCTCACTTAACGACGGAGTTCCGTTCCTAAGACCACGTTGTTAAATGAATTCATTGCTAAGTGGGGAGCATACTATAATGGGAGTGAGTTTGTGTCAACCATCTTTGATTTTGTTTTAATGTTACCTTTGCACCATTTATAACATTTCTGGTATATTTTTAAATGTTTATTCAGTAGTGTACTGTATATTGAAATAAACAGAATAGAGGAAATCAGCTCTAATATACATTATTTAGGTATGAATACTGGTCAGAGAACCTGTCGTAAGTCCGAGACATTGGTAAACGAGTATCTAAGTGAGGAGAGGCTGTATATAATGTATGCCCCTTACCAAGA